>SNQJ01S0035681.1:16119-70203 GCA_010110895.2 Picea sitchensis
CACAATACACCATGCACAATATATGAGAAATAATCAATAGTTATTGTTCAAGGGAAGTAATGACTTCCAAAGGTAGCTACATATTCCAAATGTAAAGGGAGGGATAAACCTCCAAGAGGAAGATATAATCCTCCAATATAAATAGAGGGTTTAACTCTCTATCCTTGTCACTTCCTTCCACCCAAGAATATATGAGAGATAATAAAACTTTACATTAAATCATCACCATCAACCAACCATCACATAGAACCTGATAATGCTTCCTGAGACTTATTCAATTTCTGCAATTCTTCAATTCTTGGAATACTATGATCCTATATATAATATTACTCAATGTATTATCTGAAACTTCTCCAAGTTTCACTCCTTGAATCCTCCCCAAAAAGAAGTTATAGAGAGAATGGTAGACCTTGTTCAATTCTGGTTTATTCAGGAGAGAGAACTTGTACAGAATTCCCCACGCTCAATATTTAACATCAGATTCTTAGAACACATCACCAAAAGACTTCATCCTCCCTTGAAATCCAACCTTCTTTACTTTTGATTTCCTTTTAAATTCAAATTGTGTATATAATGATTGTATAATGATATGTATTTATACCATTTATGTCACTTTATTTTAACATTAGGGCTGACCTGATAATTTATTATTTTGTAATTATTTTCTTTAATTATCTTCAGGGCCGACATGTACTTCCTTCTTCAATTCACTTTGTCATCTTCAAAAATTCATTTATCCTCAACCATGAGGATCCACGTGGCGTGCCACCTACCATCGGAAACAACATGATGTATACTATCCATCCATGGGTGTTGTGTCTTTGTGTGCACTTTTCTTCATGTCCAAATACCTTCATCAATCTTGTGTTCCAAAACCAATGACTAGGGTTGACATCAATGACAACAACCAATATTCCAACAGGTGTGTTACGATGTTGGCATAGAACTTATGTCGGTCCTCCTCCAGGACAAATCCACCCATATCTCATATCACATCCAAGAGTGGCATAGACAGAAGAGGTTGACCAAGCCTACATTCCTCTAGAGTTCCTGTTGGAATGGTTTCTTAAGTATTTAATGCCTTATATTTCGAATGATTTTTCTACATCTGGGGTAACATCTAAAGAGGAAGAAATTTTTAAATCCTAGCAATTAGATTTCATATATGCTCAATATGGGATATTATACGAAATTATTCCTCACGCATCGACGTCAAACTACGACCCTAGACAAAAGCTATGGCCTCATGCCAATGGAATTAGAGGCTCTGCAAATGTTAAGTCTACATACTTGGTGATGAACTGGTTGAAAGAGTTGTCTCTAATCCATTCTGTAGGAGGAAAATCTTCGTCTATGTCCTCCACTCCCACTCATTCGGTGGATGTGCATTATGTACAGTCATCAACCAACCTGACTGGTAACCAACAACCAGGAGGGAATAAAAGGAAAGGAAGTGGTAAAAATCGTAAGGGTGGGAGGAATAATAATAATAATAAACCCAAGGACAACATTAACAATGATAGATCGAACAATAATGTTGGTGAGGGCAAGAAAGAGAAGCAGGAGGTGAAGTTTCCTTACAAGATTTGTATTGATGATCACCTTACCCACTTGTGCCCCAAACTTGAGGAAGCTGCGAGGATCTTATCTCAACCGTCCGCTATGCTGACTAATCCTTTTCTGCATAATCAACACATGGCCTTGAGCTCCTATAATGTTGGAAATGTGGCGAGTGGGAATCAAAACCCCCTGGCACATGAAGGTGACCGTCTGTGTTTAAATATGGTCAAGTCTCAATTTAATGTAGCCACTCAGTCTCGCGATTACAGTTCTTCACAGGTTGTTCCAGGTCTAGAGTCTCCCCATCCTATGGAAATTCCTTTGCAGATCGAAAATCCAAAGCCTCTGCCTCATATTCCGAAAGGAGTACTAAAACACTCTATCCACAACCCTAATGCTAGAGTTTCCCAGAACTACTCTATTGTCGAAGATCCAGGTCAAACCCCTTATGCGATGTTGGCTTTGGAGGTACTCCAGACATGTCCTTCACAGAGGAATGCTTTGCTATCTGCATTAATATCTCTAGACCCCCGTGGCTCTAAGTTTATCAAGTTTTATGTCACGGATGTGAAGCATCCCTTGCCTTACCATGTGGCATTTCAAATCCATGTGGCTTACTCAAAGTATACCATCAAACTTACTTTTATTGATGAAGGCATTGCAATGTGCATGATGTCCCTAACCTATTGGAAATCCATTGGCTCTCCAACCCTCTCTCAATCTCTGACCATGTTGACTTCATTTGATGGTCATTATTTCCATCCCCATGGTATTCTTCCTACCTTTCCAGTCTAATTAGGTGGAAATAAAGTGGAGGTGGATGTCGAGGTGGTTGATGTGCCCCTTGACTATAACTTATTACTAGGGTGTAACTCGACTTATACTATGATTGTAGTCATATCGTTAGTTTTCCATACTTTATTATTTCCTCACGAAGGGAAAATCATGACGATTGATCAGTTATCCTTTGTGCATGCTATTCTCAATGCATCAGTTGGACCTTCGATCCCCGTGATCGACAATTCTCAGCCAGCAACTAAGGATATTGGTGTCGGAATGTATTCCTCCCTTATGGGTACCTTTGATTTCATGGCACCAATTCATCATATTTATGCCATGTCCAATAGGTATGCTTCGTCAATGAGGTATGTTCCTTTCCGCACTTTGTATTTTAATGATCCTTGGACCCTACCTACCCCTACCATATCTTTTGAAGGTCAGTCGCATATTGGAATCAAAATTCCATTATCGGTGGCAGAGATATCGTATCATGCTATTCTCAACTCTACTATTGACCTAGATCATGTCTCCTCGCAGACAGATGAGGAGGATCCTGAACTCCAGCCCATGTTGACCACTTCATCGTCTTGCTCACATGATTTCCTCGATGATACTTTACCTTCGAATGAAGTGATCTTAGAGTCCATGAATGGTTCTGATAGGCGATGGGATGATATGCATCATCGCTCTTATTTCCTCCCAAATCTTGTTAGGATCAAACAAGACGATTTTAGATCTACCTTGAGTGAGATAGTCAGTCACGTTGTGGCTCCACTAGATACTCACAAAATATATGTCGAAGTAAACATGGAGATTATTTCTCCTACTGTCACGATTGACATCTGTTGCATTCCTGGTAAAATTGAAAATGTGATATCGATGTGGATTGTTCACCTGAAGAAATTTAGAACTACACCGATATCTTAAAAGAATTTTGTGATGTATTCATTTGGTCATATGAATAGATGCCATGAATCAACCCTCGCATTGTCGAACATGAGATCAAAACCTATATAGATGTTAAACCTGTTCGACAACAACTTAAAGCTATTAATCCTAGGAAGGCCCCTACTATTAAGGCAGAAGTGTAGAAACTACTTACTGTTGGTTTTATCTACCCAGTTCCCTTGATTGAATGGGTAACCAATCCCATTCCCATGAATAAGAAACAAGGAACCATCTGTATGTGTATGGATTTTAGAGACCTGAATAAGGCCTTTCCTAAAGACAACTTCCCAACACCTTTCATTGATCAGATTCTCGATGAGTGTACAGAAAGTGAGGTTTTTTCTTTTATGGACAGATTTTTAGTATATAATCAAATCCAAATCAAACTCAAGGATCAACATAAGACGACATTTATTTGTCCTTGGGATAATTTTTCCTACTGGAAAATGCCTTTCAACCTTAAAAACACCAGAGAAACCTTCCAACAAGCCATGACCTTTGCTTTTCATGATCACAAGCATATAGTCGAAGCTTACCTTGATGATCTCGCTACTCACTCTCGCAAGAGAGTGGATCACTCTACCCACCTTTGGCTAGTTTTTTAGAGATGTCGTTATTATCGCATCCGTTTAAACCCTGACAAGTGCATCTTATGTGTTAGGTCAGGTTGTCTTTTAGGATTCTTAGTTTGGGAGACTGGGATTATGGTGGATCCTTTGAAGGTTCAGGCAATACTTTGATTGCCTCCCCCGTGCAACATTTGTCGGCTTCAAGGTTTACAGGGGAAAGATAACTTCTTATGTCGGTTTATAGTAAACTATGCCAATATTACTAAGTGGTGCATGCATCTATTGAAGAAGGACACTATGTTTATATGGGATGAGTGAGCCCAACAATCCTTCAATGCTCTTAAGAAAGCCTTGGTATCGACACCTCTGTTGAAGCCTCTAGAATAAAGCAGAGATTACTTGCTTTATAAACTTCTCGTCCAAAGGGACGGTTGGTATGGTTTCAATTCAGAAGGATGATGAACTCCATGAGCACATAGTCTACTAACTTAGTCAAAAATTAGTCGGCCCTAAACTCAAGTACTCTCATGTTGAGAAGCTACCCTTGGCTATCGCACACGTGGTTCAAAGATTATGACACTATATATTGCTTTGAAAAACTACCATAATTGTTGATGTCAACCCATTTCAATACGTCCTTACTAGGTGTATCATAGGGGGGAAATATAATAAATGGATTTTCATTTTTCAAGAGTTTGACCTTGATTTTGCTTAGGCGAAATCCAAGAAATCGCTATTTTTTTCCAAGTTAATATCAGACTTCCCTCGACTAAATGAGGACGTCATTCATGTCGATTCATTTGTGGATGAACATATTTTCCTTATCTCATCTTTAGACCCCTGATATGGATACATTTTGATCTATCTTCAAACCTTGAAGTTCTCTCAGCATCTTTCGAGAGACGATCGACGACGTATACGATATCAAGCTAAAAACTAACTTATCATTGGGGACACTTTGTATCGTCAAGGTGTAGATAATATATTGCATCACTTATTGACTCATGAAGAGTCTCAGTCTGTTCTTAATGACTATCATAGTGAGGCTTGTGGTGGTCATCTATCGGGCTTGTGATAGCCCAAACAATATTGCGATATGGTTATTTTTGGCCATCTATTTTTAAATATTGCGTCAAATAAGTCAAGAAGTGTCACCCTTTCTAAGTGTTCGCTTGGAATATGTGCTCGCATACATCCCCTCTTTACCCAGTCATCATCATCGGTCCCTTCACCAAGTAGGGGGTGGATTTTGTGGACTACAACCCAGCTTTGGCTGGGGGGAATAACCATATTATCGTGGCCATAAACTACTTTACTAAATGGGAAGAGGCCATGACTACAATAAAATATGATGGCAAGACTGCATCACTTTTTGTGTTCAATCAAATTATAGCTCAGTTTGGAATACTAAGTGAGATTGTCACTGATCATGGTAGTCACTTTCAGAATGAACTGATGAAAGAGTTAACATCGAAACTGGGGTTTAAACATGGTCATTCTTCCCCTTACTATCTCCAGGAAATAGACAAGTAGAGGTTGTGAACAAATCTCTCAAGGCCATTTTGCAAAACATTGTTAGCTAGAGAAAATATGACTAGCATCTCATGCTTTATCCTGCGCTTTGGGCATACCGAACCTAAGTTAATACTTCCACTATTTTTTCTCCTTTTCAGTTAGTACACGGTGTGGATTTGATCCTTCCTATTGAATTTGAAATCCCTTCCCTTAAACTGGAAGTTAATATCCTACCTGACACTTCTGATCTCAAAGAACGCCTTGTACACCTAGAGAGCCTAGACTAACAGCATCGATATGCCTCTACGGATATTGAAGTGAATAAAAGACATGTCAAGGTCTAATGTGATAAATCTATCTATCCTCGGTAGTACGTTGAGGGTGACTTTTTCCTCTTGTATGACCATGCCAAAGAACCACTGGGGTAGGAAATTTCAACCCCATGTGGCACGGTCCTAATATCTTGCGACGTGTCTTAGAAAAAGGAGCCTGTGAATTGGAATATTATGAAGGGAATATGTTGGTTGAGCCCAGAAATGGACTCTACTTGAAAATATATTATGCTTGAGCCCTAAGATTGGGCATAACTCTTTGTATACTAGTGTATCTTAGTGTATATATCTTTTCCTTTGTGTCATCGGCTTGCTTATCATGTTTTCCCTTGGTTGGAATATGTTAACAGAGTCTTCAGTTTACTTAGGATTCATAGATGGTGTCAATCATCATGCACAGAACTTGGCTTCCATTGTTTGGGTTGTTTACTCACCCAAGGTTCAACTGGTGTCTTTAGGTGGCATTCGTCTAGGGCCATCAACGAATAATGTGGTTGAATATAGAGCCATTATAGAGATTTTATGCGACTCCATTTTACATGGTGTTCATTCTTTAGAAGTTCGCTTGGATTCCCAGTTGGTGGTATGTCAGTTGAACGACATTTACCGCATGCGAGACCCTACTCTACTCTGATGATTCCTACGAGTACAAATTTTGGAATGACATTTTGATTTTATTATGTATAATCACATACCTAGAATTTATAATTATAATAACATACCTAGAAGTAAATAAAACACATCCAGCAATGTACACATTGTAATGTATAAGTAAATTCAAAGACCGATGTTTCTTATATTTTATCTCTCCAAAAATATGCTTTTGTAGTACAAAATGGAACTTACATCCTCAAAATACATATATGATCATTCGATACAATAACCACAGAATATACGCCTGTGGTGATGGATGTATCATGATAGCATACTACAATGTTTGCGAGACATTGAAAGAGTCACACCCATGCACAGGTCACACCCACCACCTACCGTTGCATAGCCTCTGGCAGATCCTCTACCTGAACCATAGGAATCTTGTGCATCAAACGAGACAGGTTGCCCTGCACATTTTGAAGCACTCTATTTGCATCTCCTCCCGCTATCTCATCTCATGGGTTCCTCTGGCGATGTCATGGGAATCCTTCTGGTCGTCACGAACCCACATCTGAGAAACAAAGTAATTGTCAATACTTGATACCATCCAAAAAAAATTGTGTTTTTTATTCTCTTTGAAAAAAACAAAAAAATGAAATATATAAATAAAAAAATATCTTTACCTATATCACTGTAGGTAGATCCTAGTGGCAATGGCATGTATGGATCTCCTTTATAGTCAATCCCTGCATAAGGGTAGTCCTCTAGGTCTATCACATGTCGACTCCACCAGAAGAAGAACTCGTCATTGTAGGAGGTTGGCACCCTACCACCTCCCAATCGCCTCGTCACCTCGGTCCACCGTGACATGGTTGGATCATGCAGTCTATGTGGAACTATCTCGACTCTAGGGATCAATCCTAGAACATGCTCAAAGAAAAAACTACACAAGATATATGTGAACCCAAAGTTCGTCTTCGTACCTTATTTGCAGTCTGTTAACTGGCTCTTCATGTTAGCCAGTAGTGAGGTGCACCAATCATAAATTGTGGGTCATAAGCACTCCATTGAATAGAACATCAATGGCCTTGATTCCTGGTGTAACGATTCCGACCCTGTGATCTGTGTAAGAATGACAACAATGATATTCAAACTCAGGTTGTTGATCACCCTAATGGGGAGTTGGCTCCCTAACTTTTCTATACCTACAATAGAGTGAGTGGTGATGTATTCCTCTATGTTCATGCCACTCCCAACTCCCTGGGATTTGAGTTTCACCACCTCACCCTAACGAGACAATCATGTAAGGAAATATATGTCCTCGACTTCAATTATAAATGGTTTCCCATCGAGGGTGAAAGCCTCTGTATCCGGATCCCAAAAGTTCACTATCATTTGGAGCATCCTCACTTGAGCCCTCATTCCTTTGAGAGCCCAAAACTTGTAAATACCACATATTTTTATCACTAATTCGGCCCCTAGATATCTTTCCAATGCAACATCAAATTCCTCATACTCTTCTTCTCTCCATTCAAGTACCATCCTGCAAGAATAAATCCTTTTTTTTAGTAAAAACCTTTTAAAAAACCAATTTGCGGACTTGTACGCATGTTGTTGTGGTAACAGTCGCATGTAGGGCTTAATATACGTGAGCAATATGTTCCTTTCCCTTATACATGCCTCCATATATGTGACTCGATGAACTACAACCCGTGTACACCCTAATTCCTAAGTTGTGTCTTAAAAAACTCAAACAATTGAGACTAATTTGAAATTATAAACCACTAGAAATGAAGAGGAGGTTAAGAGTACTTAATTGGTCCAGATGGTTGTCATTTTCGCCGCTCATAGATCCTGCAATCAACACTTGAATATCATGGGAAATTTGGTCCAAAATGCACTATTTGGGTTAAAATGTGAAATGGTATGGTAAAATTGGTTATTTTTACAATTAATAGAAAAACTTTACCCACTTTACATAAATTTTGGTAATGTTTTGGCCTAGCGGACTAATAGTGCAGTGGAAGGAGTTGGTTTTGGTGGTTTTATCGAGGTATTTGTGCGGTTTATAGCGTCATTTCACCCGTTCGTGACTTTGGCAGGTATTTGCTTTGACCAACATATAGGATAGGTCATCACTCCATCTTGCATTTTTTCATTATCCTATGACTGTGATCCATATGCCTTGGGTACGAACCCATTTATTAGAGACACAGAACCTCCTCACTACTACTAGAGGTGTCATTATTGAATGGTAGAGGCTTACCAAACATGGGTGCCATAGTTAGAACCTTTGTGTCATCTGGTGCCCATACAGAGATTGTTCCATAAAGACCGAGAGTCCCTTATAGTTCCAATATGACTTTGCGTTCAAGCCTCATATTCTTACTCATAAGCATGTTGCCCTATACCTATGGGACTCCCACGGATTCTTGTTTAAACTCTTTTCTGACTCTCTCAAAAAGAGAAAATATTTCTAAGTGAACTTGTCTCTTTCACACTCATTAATTGGATCTGAAAGGACATCTACTTGGTGTAATTTTAACCCTTTTTCAGACCAAGTAGACTAATTTTGAAAAAGGAATACTCTAGTCACTAGTGGATAGAAGAGTTCTCCTGGGTATTGTTTTATACTTTTGGGGACCTAGGGGACTAAATTCATGAAAAAGGACATTCTTTGGAGTTAAGTTGTAATTGCATCTCATTATCTTACTTGCAATATTGACCCTATTGACAATTCTCGCTTTCCCGTTATAAGCCTATTACCTCAGTAGTTTGCATCACCAACCAAGAAGAGTCTTGTTTATATCCTTTACAGCTTGACATCCTGTACTCTAGGAGGAAACATTCCCCCGATTTTCCATATCCTGCATGCACCTCCTTCCATTGAACATAGGTGTGTTCCACTGTTGGAACTAGTTGCTTACTCGCGACACTTGTTTCCTCCTTTGTATCATAGAATTCATTTGTCTATGAAAAAAAAAAGGGAGGGAAAGGACTATTATCTCATATTCGCAGCAGTCGTGTCACCTTTGAAAAGAGCACAAAATTTGAGTCCACTTTTAATCCAAATTTTTGGTTTAGCATGACCTTAGGAAGTTGAGCTCACTACTTAGAGTTTACTCCTCCAACTGGTTACTCTTCCAATCCCTATGGAGATTTTGATTTGTTCCCCCTGAATCACAAAGTTTTGTTATCAAGTCTATGTTGTCGGATTCCTCCATATGTCTCATGCTCTGGTTTAAAGGATGTCTATAAGCCTATGTCGTCCATTTATCATAATTCTTGACTTTTCATTTCAGCCATATCCTCGGTGTGTCTCAGAGTTACATGAATTTGTAGTCCTATCATGCACCCTAGTCCTACTTTCATTATGGGTAGGTAACCTTGAACTCAACAGTCGACATCTCCTCATTGGTCATGAACTGAGGGGTTTCCCTTGTGTTCGATGGAAAGAAATCTATTCACACATTGGGATTCTTGCAGTTTCTTGGATTCCATTAGACTTATTGGTGGTTTCGTCACCTTTGTCGGTAGTTTTCATTATTGGATGCTATTCAGAGGTCCTTTTTCATGCACTACTTGCATCTGGTGCATGCAAAATACGCACAGGGTCATTGGTTTGTGAACATGTTCTTCATCCGAGTTCCTCCAAATCATGAATCTATTTCTTTGTACCTCATGCTAACTGATGACAGATGCCTTAATGGTCTCCTTTCAATGAGTCTCCTTCCATCGAATTCAGCTCATCTATTCTGGAAATGAGGCCTAGAGTCCTATGAGTACCTAGAGGCTTGCAGTCATCAGTGGCAGGTTCTCTCACCATCGAAAGTTGGTAATACATCAATGTCTCATGATATATGGATTCTTCAAGTGTTCGACATCAACACCTTTATTCACACTTGTGATAATGTACTCGGTGCATTGATACCTACTTTCATTATCGGTAGGTTGTCTTATGTTTGTTAACGATATACCTTAATGACCAGTAATCAAACGAAGTCTCATTATGTTCAACCTCAACTCCTTTATCCACATGATGTGGACTTTCACCTTTGGCGGATCATGTAGAAGACTTGAAGGCATCATTTTATAGTCGCAACTTTCCTCAGCTATTTCTATCATTCATTGGACCAATACCTATATGACTTTAGTGATCATGGGAGATCAGATTGTACTCCATTATATATAGATATATTCAGATTTATTTTGAGACTGGTTTTCACTGGGGCTTGTTCGTGACTATGATAGCCTATGGCATGTATCTACTTTGTATTTCCTATTCATGGCCATGAACATTTGTTTGGTATATTTACACATGGAGCTGATGTGTAATTCAAATTGGTAGCCATGTGTACAAAGTGATTTGGATTGTAATATTATCATGAGCAACTAGTTCGTCTAGCTAAGTCTCCATTACTCCACTTCTAGTAATTATAATGGATTTTGGCCATCACAGATACTCCTTTGACCTCACACATTAGGGGGCATCTCTTATAGAAATATTTTCCTCACCCCATGCAACTTGCTCAAAAGGATTTTTCCATTTCCCTATACAGACTTGAAGTCCCCTTTTGCACTTCCCAGAGATACAAATCATATTTTTCCACATATATGTGCCCTATCAGTTATGCAACATGTGTATACGCAGGTTTCACCACTACAGCTTGTGTACATTGAGTTTCATACATCGAGTTGTGTACAAAGAGTTTGGTGATAAAAATTAAAAAGTGTGTCATGTTTCCATGTCATGTCACGATATCCATGATACTTGACATTCCATATACTAGAAACGTTTTGACTCGGCCCTTCACTTCCATTTGAAGGCTATAAATGGGCGATATCCCAACCGTGGAAAGGGAGAAGAATTCAACTTTTGCAGCAAAGTTACTCTGGAGAAATTATTCACTTCATATTGAGTTTCCATCACTTTTTCCTTTAAAGTATGAACACATTGTTCAACCCCCAATCTCTTCCCTCGTTGATGGAGAACCTCATTGTCTCTCTTATATGAGGTTGCCTTTGGTGGAGGATTGAAGTGGTGGAGGCCCAGTTGGAAGGGAATTAGTTTCTCGGTTCTATGATGTGCCGACACGAAAGTTTGTCATTCATACACTTTTGTTGATCATATTTTAATAGAAATACTATTTTCTTTTCCAATTAATATCTTGCAAATATTTGAATTGTTATTCCATGGGCATATTTGTTATGAATGTTGATGTATTATGTTATTATATGTGTTAACAATATATATTATCACCATATTCTTGCGTATCTTGTTTGTTGAGGATAAGTTGCAGGTATAAATCTTTGAGTCGAGTGCTCAACGGTGGTCTTCGTTGAACGTCTGGACGAGGTAGGCTCTTTATCTTATCTTGTTAGCATTTTCATTTATATAGCATACTTGAGATTAGAATTGATTTCTGCATTCATTCTGTCTGTTGCGGTTTACCCCATGCCTTAGAGTGATTTTCCTCGTAACAATGTGCCTAAATGAAACACCAAAAAAAGAACAAGTGAAATGACATGAGGAAGACTAAAGCAAGAAACAAGGAAGAGAGAATAGTCGTAAAGTGGAGAGCTTGGTAAGAAAACAAAGTATTATCAAATAAGGATAATAATTGATCACCACTTAACCTTTTTTAGATGACTTGGGAGTCAAAATTGGGAAGTCTACCCATGCACAAGAAATATGTGAGGAGACCAAATGAATTTTGGTTTTCCCACCTTCATTGACATGAGTGGGATAGAGTAAATTAAATCCCACCCTTCAACTTAACAAATACCTAAGGTTGCAAAGAAAAGTGCCAAGGAAAGAAGGTATATGCCCAAATGAAACCATCGGAAAAGAACAAGTGAAATGAAAAAAAGGAATACTGAAGCAAACAGAAAGGAAAATGGAATGACCACACAAGGGAGATCTTGGTAAGAAGACAAAAATATTTTTGAATAAAGAGAATCATTTCTCACCACCTAAATATTTTGAGACAACTTCGGAGCCAAAATTAGCAAGCCTTCTCATGCACAATAAACATGTGAGGAGGCCAAAAACATTTTGGGTTTCCCTTGTTACTTGGCACAAGCATCAAGGATTGAATGAAACACCATCATTCCACATACCAAAAACTTTGGGTTGCCAAAAAAATGGTAAGAGAAGAAAGTAGATTCCCTGGATAATTAAGTGGATCAAGGTCCCATCCATTATTCTCTTTCTCAATTATTGGTTAGTGTGTCTTAGTCACTGTCTCAATTAATGTTGTTTCAATGGCTACAATATATTATACTTGTCATACTTTTTCTTAGGAAAGTGTCATTTCATGTGAATAATTGTGATAAACAAGTTGATTATTGGGTTTTCCTCACGTTTAAATAATGGTCATTGGTAGGGCAATTTTTTTTAAGTTTTCATTCCATCTCTACGTAATAGCATGTGCATTGTAGTGTTTAACAAGTGTGAGTTTTCAATTATTTATAGGGGTCAATAATTTTCATTCCTTTGTGTATTACCAAAAGGATTGAAAACAAATCGATACCTTTTCTTCTTGCCAACACATGTTTGAAACAAAGGCAATGTTTACGCTATTGGTTGATTATTTGAAACTAAATACATAATTTAGAAAAAAAAAAAAAATTATGTTGTTGGTTTTATTTCCAAGCATGTATCAATGGATTTTTTTCGATCATATGTATGTTGCTAGAGGATTAAAAAAAATATGGTAGCATTTATACTTGCTAGTACATAGTTGGAAATAAAAAATGACAACATAAACGCTTCGAGGTGATATGATTTAAAGAAAAAAATTAAAACACAGTGACATAACTATTGCCAAATTGAAATTTTAATTAAATATGTTTTCTTATAATTTATTTAAAAAAAAATATCCTACCTCTTAGCTCAGATGCCATGTTGTAGGTTGAGGTTGTAAGTGCTCAAACATTGGATCAAAATTCAATGTTAGATTGAGCTTTTTAGAATGCTTGCGGCCTATGAAATGTCAAAAAGAGTTCCTCGTGAGCCCATTTTTTCTTATAAAAAACAAATTCTCGATCAAGATCGTGTTCTTCAATCTAGCTCCTAACCCTTGATTGAGGGCCAAACCCTTATCAAAGTTGTATCTCAATTGAGGGTTTGTTTAACTCCACTCAATACCTTGATCAATGTTTTGAAAGAACATGAAAATATCTTGATCGATGGATTAAAAAACATCTCAATTGAGGTCTTGTTTCCACTATTTTCACATAATCCCTTACCAAAAATCAAGACTATGATCATGGATTCACCCTTAAATATTATTCTCAATTAGATTCAAGTGATCATATTAACATTTGACATAATTTATTTTCACCACTTATTCTCAATTAGATTCAAGTGATCATATTAACATTTGACATAATTTATTTTCACAACCTTTTTAAATAAAGATATGAAGAATTTGATAGTATCTCAAAAGTAGGTATCCAACTGAATCTAAAATCATGGCACATTAGAGAGCTCAAAAATGAATTGTGCACAAAAAAAAAATCCCTTCAAATTGCATCTAGATTGTTTACTTTCTAGATGGTTGTGAACATATCGCTATATTGTTTCTGCAATTTACGTATTATCACAAGAAAACACTATGTTGATATAATTTCTTACCATCTCTTTTTGTCCAATGATATCTAAAAAAAAAATATATGATTTACAAGGAAGATATTTAGAGAAATATCTAAATATCTTTGCTCCTTAGTGGAAGCCAAATGATTTAATAACGCTGATTTTTTTTTATTTACAAGGAAGGAAGATATTTAGAGAAATATCTAAATATCTTTGCTCCTTAGTGGAAGCCAAATGATTTAATAACGCTGATTTTTTTGGTTATATATATATATATATATATATATATATATATATATATATATAAAAGGAGACACATATATGAAATGTAATTTTATTTACCTATGAAAACATTGTGATATTTTTCCGGGGAGAAAAATGTTCTTATCTAAATTCCAATGACATATAACTCATGGTTTTATGGTGCTCGGTAATGTTAGTAGGGATGAGAATGTTGCAAATTTACTGAAAGAATTTGTTTAATTTGAATATTTTTTATACATATCATTTTTTTCTTATAAGGATGAGGTATTTTACATTTATCAACTTTATCTATCAAAAACTTGTGACTTCCAAGGGGAACACATATTAATAGCCATTAGACCCACTCAAATTATATGTGTGTGTGATATTAATTATAAAATTTCAATAACTTGATCTACCAAAAACTTATGACTTTCAAGGGGAACACATATTATTAACCATTAGACCCACTCAAATTATGTGTGTGTGATATTTATCATAAAACTTCAATTCTTTTGAATTTGAAAAAAAACTTAAAACTTAAAATATTGTAATTTAGAATTTAAAACTTGGAAGAGATGTCTTAATTTGAGACTCTAGTGTTTGTCATTAGTTGTTTCATTGGATCACTGAGTTTATGTATACCAAAAGTAAAAGGGAATGTGCTTAATCAACTAGTGAAAATATTAGGTGAAGATGTATAGCTAGTAAACATTCTAAATCCAAAATGCCATCCATAGGTAATTTCCTAAGAATCAATTTTTTTTTGTTAATGGATTCCTCAGTTTTTCACATTTCTCTATTAAAAACTATTTTGAAAAGTACATAAAAATGTGGAAATCATTCATTAGATGGAGTTTTTATTCTGTTAAATTTTATCACTCCGTTCCATGAAGTATATTTCTTTGTGTGAAGAGTTTTCACTCATATTTTAAAAATGTGAATATGAAATTTTCAAACCTTTATTTAATCAATTAGAAGTTTGATAGTCACTCAACTTCTCATTTATCCATATTTCTCGCAAGGGTAATGGGAAAATTTGAGCCCTAGTCAAACACATAATTAGTTGTTTAAAATTAATTAGTCAAACAATAATCTAATTACCTCATAAACAATAATCTAATTACCTCATAAAGATAATTTGGGCACAACTAATCTAATTACCTCATAAAGATAATGTGGGCCACAACTTAGGGATTGTTAGGTTTCTTCAACGTTTTTGCTATATAAGAAAGGTCTCTTACCCTTTTGTAAGTATCCACTCTATTATAAATACAATAGTGTTACTCTCATATGAATAAACTTTCACAGAGATATTTCCTCCATATTTAGTAAATGCAGGGGCATTCATCATGGGAATGTAGATTCCCCCAACCTTTATGTTCTTTCATTGCTTCAATTTATTTTTATTTATTGTTGGACTATTTCCATTCTAGGTATTGAAACACTTCACGATGGTATTGGAGTGGATCAATTTCACCTTTCTTGTGTATTATAAAAAATGAAAAATAAAAAAGAAAAACTAGGGTTGTGACATGTTATCCCCCATTTCTAGGGATAACTAAGAAGATGATGTTTCGAGGCCATCAAGTTGCATATATGGAGTGTCAAGGGCTGGATTGACTTGTGATTTCCAATTGCACAAATGCATACCTACTTCACCACCATACTTTTTTGATTCATCATGATGGAATCCACCACATCAACTTGTATCTAGAACACAATGTGTCTTTCTCCATGAGGTACAAGTCGGGTATTGTGGTAAGTTTCACTTTAATACTTCAGGAATTTAAATATCTTTCATTTAAAGTTTCTCTTGATTATAGAACATATGCCTGGAAATTATGCTATTTTCCTTGTTTCACCTTGGTGGTTGACATTGTTCCCTAGGAAGTGGTCACCATTGGGGAAAGTTTTGCTACTGGGAGGTCTCCTTGATGAGTCATCATACCTTTCCAAATCATACTTATCATTTTTCACACTTCTTCATTTCATCTCTTCATATTTTTGGATTTTCAGGCATACTGGACCAAGAAGGGATTGTACCTCATTCCATGGGAAGAAGGGGATGAAGGCTCAGAGTCTTGTAGCTAGAAAAAGATAAAATCCAATCATAAACCTTCTAGATGCTCACCCATGGATCCTGGGGACAATGAAATTTCTCTCATAAGAAAATATTGGGACCTGTGAAAAATAAAAATTCAAAAATGTTGTTGGATGTTTCTCGTGTTGACCCGGGTTCTACTCTAGGTTTCCAACAAAACCCTGCAAACCATCGGCTTTTTTGGAGACTAGAAGGAAACATTGCACACAGAGTGCACAATGCAGTCTCACCTGAGATGGCTTATGGGTGACTGGAGGACCCAAATGTCTACAACCTTGGAAGGGAGGTTACTATGGGGATGATAGACATTCTTTCTACCCCAAAATATATCATATCTACTATCCTAACACACCATTATATCCAGATCTACCATTTTGTAATAATTTGCATTCATTTAAGATTCATTCTGCAGTAATAATCATCTCATCCTACTATGCATTTCATTTTACTACTAACATATTCATTCATTCATAATAGCTAACAATCTCAAAAAATAAGACAAACATTGCACACATAGACACAAATTTACTATGGTTCACCCCCTGGGCTACGTCCACAAAGATTTGGATTTCTTCACTCTTTTATTATTCTTCATCAAAGTTTATAGCATTGCGTGCATTACATCTAAATACCGTTGAGGCTGACAATATCGTACCAAACTCCATAACTTGCAACCTTACCCTCGATTACAATGCATATCTCTTTCAAAAACTAACTCGAAGATCATCTTCAACACTAGCTCCACATCAACTCTATAGCTCAATAACCAACTAGATCTCCTCAGATATCACAATACATATTTATATTACAAAAAGGGTAAAATACTTGTTACAACAATGACCAAAACCCTAACCCACTAACCCTAGGTGAGTTAGGTTTGTCCACTTTCTAGATTCCTAAGCGCAGCTGGTCCAAAATCCAACTGTTTTCCTTGTTGATCTACGTCCTTCTTCCTTCCTTTGAATTTTATGCTTTCTCGGTGTTGTGTTTCCCTATTTTCTGATCCACGCTCCTTTTCTGGTCCATTTTCTAACTTTCTTCATTAATTGTTTCACTTTTCCCCAAAATGGCATGCGCCAATAGGCCCCTAACACTCACATGTGGCTCGTCCCGAGCCACTTAGGTAGTGTGTGTCATTTGTACTAACTTTTCTAGCTCCTGGAATCTACTTGAAATTTCTTCAACTCGAGCTTTTACTTGTGCGCTCTTATATGCTATAGTCTCCATACTCTGCGCAGTAATATGACCCTTCAACATTTCTCCACTTTCTAAGCCAACATGTTCAATCTGAACCTTAGTTGCATCAATCTTTGTAAGCATTTTTCTATGCCTTCCTGTAGTGGTTCCAACTACACCTGCCTTGAATGATTTTTTGCTTGTATAGTCTTCAACTATGCCTGCAAATTCTTCATTTCTTGCACACTCCTCAATATGTCCGAGATTGTTATCATTTTCTTCTTTTTCTTTAGTTCGTGCAATGTTGTTTTTAGACCTTCCTTTTTTTGGTCTAACTCATGCAGTTTTCCATCCTCCTACAGATATGTGTTGACCCAAGTTCTACTTTAGGTTTCCAACAAAACCCTGCAAACCATCGACCCTTCTATATAACAGAAGGAAACACTGCGCATAGAGTGCAAAATGCAATCTCACCCGAGATGGCTTATGGGTGACTACAGAACCCAGATGTATGCATCCTTGGAAGGGAGGTTACTGTGTGGATGATAGACATTCTTTCTAGCCCAAAATATATCAGATCCACTATCCTAACACACCATTATATCCATATATACCATTATGTAATCATTTACATTCATTTAAGATTCATTCTATAGTAATAATCATGTCATCCTACTATGCACTCCATTTTACTACTAACAGATTCATTCATTCATAATATCTAACAATCTCAAAAAATAAGACAAGCATTGCACAAAGAGACACAAATTTATCGTGGTTGAACCCCTGGGCTACGTCCACAAAGATATGTATTTATTCACTCTTCTATTATCTTCATCAAAGTTTATAGCGTTGTGTGCATTACATCTAAATACATTTGAGGCTGACAAGATAGCACCAAGCTACACAACTTGTAACCTTACCCTTGATTACAATGCATATCTCTCTCTCAAAAACTGACTTGAAGAACATCTTCAACACTACCTCCACTTCAACTCTATAGCTCGATAACTAACCAGATCTCCTTAGATCTCACAATACATATTTGTATTACAAAAAGGGTAAAATGTCCATTACAACAATGACCAAAACCCTAACCCACTATGTTGAAATATTGTAACTTCGAACAATATTCTACCTAAAAGGAAATGTTGAATAATATTATTATATTATATTTATTAATTAGGCCCTATTCTGACTTTGTAAAAGTCGGCCCTTTTATGCCTTGACAATTAAATGTAAATTAAGAGGGTAAAGTGACAGGTTGCCCCAGACCTAATTTTAGGCTGGTCAAACCACTATTTATAAGGGAGGCCAACACCTCATTTTCACTCACTCACCATCTAGCTCTACGGTGTGCAAGTCTTGGAGGAGAAGTTGTTGCAACTAGGGGTGACATCAAGGAGGGTTCTTGGTCTATCTCTTGGTATCTCTTGGTTAAGTAGTGTGTTACTCTTCCTAGTGAAGGAGTAGAGGAGGATCCTTTGTTTGGTCTTTGGTCTATCTATATTGAGGAAGTTTTTGTTAGGTTTTATCCTCCATGAGTGTTTCCCGGGATAATTTGTATGTCTCTATTGTTTCTATGATTGCCTCTCTTTCAATGATATTATTTATGCAACTAATGTGCTAAATGATTGTAATAATAAAGAAGAATTGTAATTGCTATCCGTATAAGTAAAAATTTAACATGGTATCAGAGAAGGCCTTAAAGAGACCAACTCACATTTTATAAGAAGCGGCTAGCTTCAACACACCCTCTCCAAGACTTAGTTTTAGTTTTGCAGTTGTTGCAAAATTAGGGTTTATGCATATACCCTAAGTGTGGTGTTTTCCTTGTTTGAGGAGGACATTGGAGAAATTAACCACACCTAGGAACTCACCCTAGGAGGGTGCATCTAGTCCCTAGATCAAAATTCCAAAATTTCAATTTTGAGAAATTAGGGTTTTCTCATAAAACCCTAAGTTTTAGTTGCAGTTGCAGTACCAGTTGTAGTTGCAGTTGTAGTGTCGATTCCTTCGAGTTAGTTCCTTCATGCCAGTTGCATCACCAATTACAGTGCCAACACCAGTTGCAGTACTAGTTGTAGTGAATTGTTTTTTGAAGTGTTGGGACTGATTTTTATTGTCCTAGTGTGCCTTACCCTAGAAAATCTCCAGCCAACTTTAAGTTACAAGTTGAAGCACCTTTGAATTTTTAAAGGTTCATTATTGCTTTCCATTGTTGTCGAATGGTGCCACTACCTGTTGATACTATCATAGGTATGTACTTACATATGATTAAACTGTATCATTATTTTTAAAGGGTATTTGCAAGAGAAGGGATCTTTTGTCTAAACAACAATCGTAGATCCAGAGGGATCTCAGATTCAGCACATTCATAGGAACTGTGCACCCCAAGTTTTATTACTTTGATATTCCTATACTTGTTATGGAATTATTGTAATATTATGAATATCCATCTTTCATTTTGATCTGTTGAAGTTATCATACTAACCATAGGTCAAAATTAAAGTCAAAGTATTAGATTCATTAAAGTTGATATTATATAGTTTATTCCCTAACTCATATTTCTGTCAAGATAGCATATTTTCTTAGGGATAGGTTCAAGAAAATACTTGTCATCTTGAGTGAAGGAAACTTCGAAGAAAAGAAACACACTCATTCTTGAGGACAAGAATCTAGTTTGTAGGTTTGATTGATTAAATTGATAAGATTTAAATTTACACATATCAAGTTTGATAACTGTTAAACAGTATAGTTGTGATAGTAATCTTTGAAAAGGTTTATTATTGAATACTTGGTAGCATGTGAGCACTATTGAGAGAAACGCTTATTGTAATCATTTACTAGATATAACTAACATCTCCTCTGGGAGAAAATTCTTTTTTTGTTTCCAGGTTATCATGGAGGAATGTTTGATCACAACACTAGAAGAATGTTTCTCTCATTCCTTATTATTGTATTTCTTACTGTTTACCCTTGTTTAAGGAAGGTCACAATTGATATCTCTAAAGAAGCTACTGTGACGATTCTTCTCGCTATTGTTTTATTATTATTATTATAAAGAGTATTATTTTTGTCTGTTGTTTCTCCCTTGTTGTTCTTTTTTTGGGAAGTTCACGAGTGATAACCCTGAGGAAGCTATAGTGATGGATGTAGGAGGCAACATATTATATGAGACATGGAGAAAAATATCCAAGTTGTATACATGATCATACCAAAGAAGATGAAGAAGAAGAAGCTACTTTTGAGATACATAGTATCTCATATGGAGATTGATTGTAAGGAGAAGAAGGCTCCAAAGATGACCACACATTAGAATAGAACTCACAGTAGACTTGGTCAATGGATAATGAAGCCAACTTGACAGGAATCAGAATCCGTTTGAATTTTGACTCAGATTTTCATATTAAGACTTGGTATTCAACACCACGTATATCCTGCAGAGACTATGAAGTTTTTGTAGACGCGGAAGAAATCAAGACTCAGAGTAAGACTAATCTCAAAAAGGATCAAATGGGAAAAAGAGACATCTTCCAGGACTAGAAGATAGATGCCATGATTTGAGAATACTATATTTTAGCTTCAGAGATCTCTAGGAGACATGAAATCTCCTGAGAATATTCCCTTGTTTCAATGACAGAGGAGGAATCCTATAAGAAGGACTAGGATATGGATTTTTCCTTAAGACTAGAAGGGAAGTCAATGGTGACTTCCAAGATTGATCTAACAGATCAAGCATGTTGCAGATAATAGTATAGAGATGTACAAAGCCTTATTTTTTTCTAGAGGATTCTCCCAGCAAGAGGGAGAATACTATGACGAGACAGTTGCTCCAGTAATAAGAAGAAGTATATATAGAACAAACAGTATTCATTAAAAGAAGTCGACATAGTAAGAGATTATGAGGGAGCAGGTATGACAATCGATGTATTTGAGACTGAGTTATATCCAGTTCCAATTTGTGTAGCACATTATTCGGGCCATGGGGACATGACTACAATAGAAGATTGAGTCACCTCTAGAGAAAGAGGATAATCTACCCTCGGTGTCAGTTATTGAGCCACTATCAGTTTTAGATGAATATTTTTCTGTGATAGAGTAGAGGAGTTAATCTAAGAGTTTAGCATCCACAGTGGGAATGGAGCAGTCATTCTAAGCTTCAAAATAACTGCAGGTGCAGAGTCCCAGTCCCAGAGGAACATTTGCAGAGAGAGTAGAAGACATACTCCCAGGTAGTGAGATAGATAGTGATTTATAGAAATCACATAGATCTAAGACATGATTGTGCAGATTAAGTTGCAGTTGAGCAAGTGTACCAGGTTGGTACAATGTGATGTGAAAAATTGGTTTCTAAGTACAGGACATGAACACTCATGTTTGCAAGTTGAAGCAAGCTCCAAGAGCTTGGTATGGAAAGATTTATAGTTTTCATATTAGCTTGGGCTTTACCAAGAGTAAAGTTGATCCCAACCTTTACTTCAAGATTGAGAAATATGGACTAGTTATATTGTTGTTATATGTGGATGACTTATTCTTGAAAGACGAAGAAAATATCATCATTGATTGTAAGAATAATCTTACCGCTGAATTTGAAATTAGGACCTATACTCGATGCACTATTTCTTAGGTCCTAAAGTATGGCAGATCCCATAAGAGATTTTCCTTAACCAAGGGAAGTACGTAGTTTAAATACTGAAGAAGTTTGACATGTTGGAATGTAAATCCATGGCCACACCCATGGAGATGAATTTGAAGCTCCTAGCTGATACTTCGTCAGAGTTAGTTGATGCTACTCTATATAGACAAATTATTGGTTCGTTGATGTTTCTGATGAATACCAGGCTAGATATATGTTTTACTTTTAACACCCTGAGTGAATATATGGTGGATCCCATACATGTTCACCTTATAGATACAAAGCATGTGATGAGATACCTTAAGGGTACATTGGATTATGGTCTCTGTTATACTGGAGATCATGACTTCAGACTGTATGGTTATACTGATTCAGATTGGGCTAGAAATGCTTCAGACAGAAAGAGCACTTGAGGATGTTGTTTCAGTTTTGGGTCATCCATGACTTCATGGAAAAGCAGGAAGCAATCCAGTATTACTCTCAGCATGATAGAAGTGGAGTACATTGTAGCATGTTTCACCAGTTGTGAAGCCATATGGCTTCGGAAGTTGTTGATAGGTCTGTTCGATCTGGATATGGAAGCTACCATGATTCTATGTGATAACTAGAGTTGCATAAATATGATACAGAACCCAGTGATCCATGATAAGATGAAGCACGTAGAGATCCGGTATCACTACATTTGTGACATGGTGTAGAAGGGAGTTGTAAAGCTCCAATATGTTGGCACAGATGAGTAGGTTGCATATGTGTTAACTAGGCCTCTGTCTCGTGTGAATTTTGAGTACTTCCGAGACAATATTGGTGTAGTCCGAAAGCGCCTCCCTTGAAAGGGGGAGTGATGTTGATGATACTATGGTCCGCTAAGGATGGTATGTTAGAGTACCTTTGTGTAATGTCCCCAAGGCTGAGCCCTGTTGTGAATCATGTCTATGAATTATAAAGCTTGCATTATGAATTGTAATTATGTTTTATAGGCAAGTGAGCCAAGTTTATATAAGTTGGTGGGCTTATGTGTTATTAGGCTGGAGAGCCTAAGTGTTAAGTCCAGGAGCCTGCTTTTGTATATGTAATCATGCAGAACATTAATAAAAAATATAAACACCATTGTGTGCAGACCGACCACGATGAATGAGTGATGGGGGACTAATCTTCCACAAAGTGGGTAAGGGATTGGGGGTTGGAAGGTTGGGAAGAGAGGTTAAGTGTTGAGACTAGGGGCTTAAGTCCTTGGGAATAATATTTTAATATTATTCCAAAAATCCATGTGAAATCTATGTTTTTTCCTAAGTTCTTGGGGAGGAATGCATGCTGATGGAACGCATGTAGCTTCATGGCTGACATGTGTCGACCCAGGCGCATGAAATTTAACCCAGAAAATGAGCCGTGTTGGGGGTTCACTTACCATTCTTTCTGCAAATGGTTGCGTCTGAGTGGGTTCGTTCTCCATTTTGTCGTTTGTTGTCTAAACTGTGTGACCTCTACGTCTGAGCTCGACATATCACACACAACACTGAAAACCGAAACCATAAGACCTTTTTTATTGTCCATTGTATTCCCGCAAATTCCGTCTGGTCTTTGCATTTGGCTTCCATCCTCGACCTCTTCATAATTTCCTGTCATGCATCCTATAACCGATAAACCGTGAACCGATTTGTGTCTTCTGTAGAACGTGACACTTGGATAATCGCCTGAGCATGATGTGTTTTAGCGTCTGGTCGTTGCCATTTGCGGGACTATGCCCTTTTTTGTTGTGGTCGTCATCCTGGCGTCAACTGAGTGCTTGATGTTGTTGCGGTTTCCCTCACCCGGTTGGAATTGAGTCGAAGTGTCTGTTGAAGAAGCAGGTTGTCAGGCCCGTGGTAGAAGAAGCAGGTTTTCATTCCTGTGAGCAACTCCCTCTAGGTGAGAGAGTCTATTGGGAAGTGGTTTTCTCCCAGAGAGAGTCTAGCACCAGCTTCAGAGCTCTAAGAATTCCTGATCCGGCCTGTCGCTGAGGCCCCGAGAGCGAGGTGAAGCACCGATGGAATCTACTTGTGAAGGTGTATACTCCCGGGAGGAATAGGCATGTGAGGAATGAGAGTCTGTTAGTAGTGGTCGTAAGAAGGCATCCTGGGAAGAATCCTTCTGGTTATCATGTGTAGTTTTTCCTGTAACCTTAGCCTAGACTACGATTCCTTGCCTTGGGTGGAGCTTAGTCCCAGCTCGGGGGGTGACCCACTGCTAAGAGTGATGAGCAGTGTGGTCTAAGGCTGGGAGGTTCATGGAAGGCCTGCACATGGTTGGTGGAATTACCACGGTTTCAAAGATAAGTATCATCTTATGATTAATATTATGTTTTGCATGTCTGTGATACTTATACGTATCATGTATTTTGTTGTGCATATGAATTATTGTTAATGATAGGGATTATTTATGTTAGCAGTAATCTTGTGCTTACTCTGAGTTAAATGTGTTTAATATGAATTAAATGCATGTTATTAATTAAGTATGAGAATGATGTTGTTCTGCACAGTAGCATTTGCCCGGCCAAGTGGGATGTAACGGCTGGGGGGGCATTACAGTATGGTATCAGAGCCTAGTTTCAACGCTGAGCCTGGATGGGCTGGATGAGTGGTCTTTGGACCAAGGTTTTGAGAAGAAATTGTGTCTGGAGGACTAATTTCATACCTTAGAATGTTTCTGAGTGTCAATGGACTACTTGACCATGTTACAAAGCTCAGGAGGTGTAGCGGTATTATAAAACTGCAGCCGGTGTGGTATATGGCCATAGGGAGAGAGAGAACTCCACACCAGTAGTGTTGGATCAAGTAGATGAAGGTTCAGAAGGAGGGTACCAAGTCATTGGCCATAATTCCTTGAGAAGCAGAGTTGGATGGTCAGAATTCTCTGTGGAGAACTCGCAAAATCACGAGGGTTGTAAGATGGCCAGAAGTTGCAAGGTGGTTAGTGGATGGAGAAACTCGCCACCCTAGGATCCAGAATAAACGTGGGTCGTTGATCGTGGTTGGTTTGGACTGTTGGATCATTTTGTGAATTCAGGGATCGTGAACTTGGAGCGCAGGCCAAATTCTTGGTCACTCCAAGTCCCGAATCGCGAAAGGGATTAACAAGGGTAGAATCGAACGGTGGAGCGCTTCCAGGAAGATGTGTCGAAATCCTGTGAGTTGTTGGATCCAGCCAACTAACGAGGAAGTTAGGGCTGAAGAGCTTCGATAGGTGTAAGCATAGGAGAGATATGGACCATCGGATCAGGGGAGGCTCAAAGTCGTTGATCTCATACATGAATCTCCATATCGATATCTGGGGATTGAATCGACAAGAGATTTGGAGTCGTTGCATCGTGAACTCTCGGTTCATGAAAATCCGAAAAGATCTGGACCGTTAGATCCAAATCATCGAGGACCATTGGATCTCGTACAAGAACTCGTGTATCGAAATTCGGGGATTGAAGTGACAAGAGGTTGGAGTCGCTGCATCGTGAACTCCCGGTTACCGAAAACCCAAAACCCCAAAATCCTGAAATGATCTACACCGTAGATCGTAGGAGAGGAACTTGACCGTTGGATCAAGTAGATGAATAGACTGTAATTTCAGAATTTCAGCAAACGGAAGTTCGAGATGTGTAGATGCACGAACTTCTGATGCCCAAAACTCCGAAACGAAAAGTAAAAATAGTGGGGCCCTCTAACATCGCTGGGAGTGAGGTGGACCTTCTTAAGGACACCATGTGTCACTACCTTGGTGGGAGACATTTGTGCTATGGGCCCGGAGGGTAAGGAAATCAAATTTTTAGCAGTCAGGAGTTGGAGAGGGAAGCGACTGCAAGAACCTCTGGAACCAAAAACCCCGAAACCTGAAACCCCGAAGCCCCGAAATCCAAAAACTCGAAGTTTCATTTGGAGAGCCTTGTAGAACCTAGAAGTTTAGCATTTGATCATGGTCTATGGATGCATGGGTTGGGGACTAAAAAAACAGGGGCTATCACCGGAAATTGCAGAGCCAAACAGAGCTCAGAAAATTTGTGGAATCAAAACGTTTTCTTATTCGTGGTTGTTTATGAATGTTGTAGTTTTATTAAGGGTTTAAGGCATGACAAACTTTTGTTGACTGCACGTTGTGTGCAGAGTTCAACGAGTGCCAGGACAGCCTTGAGTATATAAATGGAAGAGGTGTTGATTGCCTCCAATTTAGAGAACGAAAGAGAAGGAAGGGATGTCAACTTGGGAGTCGAAGGATCGAACTCCAATGGGCATGGAAGAGAATTGGATAAGGAAGGACATATGATGAAAATCATTGAAAGATTGCAGAAAGATGCCCAGGCTCACCGAGCTGATAGCCGAAATCTCATGAAAGTCAGGGATAGGCAGGGTCAATTCAACTTAAGGATGTTGAAGAGTCTGGAAAGAATAGAAAAGAAATTGGAAAAGGAGAGTGACTCAAGCAAGATAGAGAGTCGCAGGACCCCTAAAAGGAAAAGAAGATCAAGGAGTGTCAGTAGACATCATCGTCACTCCCCAAAGCATTCTAGTAGGGAAGCACACAATAGTTCAAGCCCATCTCCTACCAGAAAGCACCAAAGATCTGGAGTGGATGAATTGAAAGGGGAGATGAATAAGATTAAGCCTCCTACGTTTGATGGAGAACATAAGAAGGAGGAATATGTCAAAACATGGTTGCTTGGCATGAGGAAATATTTCCAACTACATAATTATTCCTCTCATGCAGAAGGAAGAATTGCAATGTATCAACTAAAAGGAAAAGCATCCATGTGGTGGGATCAACTTGTGCAGGTGTAGCACATTAGGGAAAGGGACATCACATGGAAAGAATTCAAGAGGTATTTTGAGAGGAAATACTTAACTAAAAGATATTATGACAGAAAGATGAAGGAGTTCTCCAAACTCAAGCTGGGCAGCATGACCATTGATGAGTATGAACGAATTTTTTTGGAATTACTGAAGTATGTTCCGTTCATCAAAGATGAGTCTGTCAAGATTTAGAGGTACCTGAGTGGATTACGGCCTCCTATTGGGGATAAGATTCAGTATGATGATCCTAAGACTATGGAAGAAACAATAAGAAGAGATAAATGCTTATATGAACAACAAAGAGAAAAGCCTACCTTTCGGAAGGCTTGGGTTGACCAGAAGAAGTTTAAGAAAGAACAGAGGCAGAAGGGAAACAAGCCTCCCTTTTTCAGAAATAGTCCTCAAGGACATCCATCATTTAGAGAGCCAAGAATGGTTGAAGTGGGAGAACAAATGTTGAGACAGACGCCCATTCAGTGTTGGGGCTCTAAAGAGAACCACAAGTACACATATTTTCCCCATAAAAGTGGCAAAGCAAGAGTTGTCCATAATGTTCAACAAGATGAAACAGTGGAGGACATGGGCAGTAGAATGCCAAGGATCTATGCCGCCCTAGAAAACAATCAAGTTGAATTTCAGTCGCACATGATTGAAGTAGAAGGTATGATCAAAAACCAACCATTTACTATTTTAGTTGATTCAGGGGCTAGCCATAGTTATATAGACCCTAGAGTGGTAGAAAGTTTGCATTTGATAAGAAGAAAACATGAAAAGTCTTGGGTAGTGAAGCTAGCTACAGGAACCAAAAGGAAAGTCACGGAGTTAGTCAAGTCCTCTCCTGTATACATGAATGGACTGAGCATGAAGGTTGATTTGAATATTTTGCCTTTAAGCTCTTATGACTGTTTAATTGGGATAGACTGGTTGGACCAGCACCATGCCCTCCTGGACTGTCGTAACAAGGAATTTACATGCTTGTGTGAGGAGGGGAATCGAAAAACAATCCAAGGAATTCCTAGAGTTGTTACTATTAGAGAAATCTCAGCAATGCAGCTGAAGAAGTGATATAGAAAAGGTTGTCAATTGTTTGCAGCCCATGTGGAGGAACCATCCAAAGATGAAGTCTCAAATATTGGATACCATGCGGTACTAACAGAGTTTGAAAATGTATTTCAGGAGGTATTTCAGTCTCAAATGGTCATTACGAGTTCACAGTGGTACTGTTTGGACTGTCGAACGCACCTGTTGTTTTTATGTGCTTGATGAATGGTGTATTCAGGGACTATCTAGACAAGTTTGTCATAGTCTTCCTCGATGAAATTTTTGTGTATTCCAAGTCATAGGAAGAGCATGAAAAACACCTGAGGATGGTGCTGCAAGTGTTGAGAGAACACTAGTTGTATGACAAGTTGAGAAAATTCTCGTTTTATCAAAGGCAGATCCATTACTTGGGGCACATTATTTCAGAAGAAGGGATCGTCGTGGATCTTGAGAAGGTTGAGGCCATCAAATAATGGTCAGCACCAAGGAATGTGGCAGAAGTTAGATCCTTTATGGGTCTAGCGGGCTATTACAGAAGGTTTATCGCAGGGTTCTCAAAGATAGCTCACCCTATCACTTCCTTTCAAAGGAAGGAGAAAAGGTTTCAGTGGACTGAAGAGTGTGACAAAAGTTTCCAGTGATTGAAGCAGCTATTAACCAGTGCTCCAAACTTGAGGATTGCAGATCCAAATGTGGATTTCATGGTATGCACATATGCATGTAAAGAAGGGTTGGGAGGAGTTCTCAGTCAGAATGGATTTGTAATCTGTTATGAGTCCAGGAAGCTGAAAGGGAACGAAAAGAATTATGCCACTCATGATTTGAACTCAAAATAGACCATGGAGGCATTACCTCATGGGAAGGAGGTTTGAACTCAGAATAGACCATAACAGTCTGAAATATTTGTTTGATCAGCCAACCTTAAATGCTAGACAAAGTAGGTGGCTGGAATTTCTATGTGAGTACGACTTTGAGATCAAGCATATCAAAGGAAAGGAGAATAAAGTGGTTGATGCACTCAGTAGGAGGGTGCATGAATTACATGCTACAACCATTAGCATGTATCGGACTGATATTAAAAGTAGAATTCTGGAGGCTACAAATGTAGATATGCAGTACAGAGAATTAGTAGCCAAGCTACAAAAGGGTAAGATGCCACAAAAGATGGAAATTTATAAATTGGAAACAGATGGGATACTGTTGTACAAGAACATAATTTTTGTACCCAATGTCCAGTGCTTGAAATAGATGATTTTGTAGGAGATGCATAATGTGCCTTATGAAAGGCACCCTGGATATCAGAAAATAGTAGCAACGGTCAAGATCCATTACTTTTGGCTGGGTATGAAGAGAGAGATCGTTGAATACATCGCCAGATGTATGGAGTGCCAGAAAGTTAAAGCTGAGCATAGGCACCCAGCAGGGTTGTTGCAACCTTTACCCATTCCTGAGTGGAAGTGGGAAGTAGTAACGATGGATTTTATTACAGGATTGCCTAGGATAGGAAAAAAAATTATGCTGATAAGAATAGAACCCATAGAGAGTTCAAAGTGGGTGATCATGTTTTCCTGAAAGTGAAATCTCACAGGAGTTCCCTGAAGCTGGGAAGTTGCGCCAAGTTGGCAACCAGATTTTGTGGGCCATTTGAAATCCTGGAAAGGATTGGGCTAGTTGCATATATGCTTGCATTACCTGCATCTATGACTATACATAATGTGTTTCATGTTTCATTGCTTAAGAAATATATACCAGATGCTAATCATGTTATCGATTGGAATGTGATTCAGGTGGAACAAGAAGGTGTCCTTCAAGTGCATCATGTGCGCATATTGGACAGGAAAAACAAATAGCTCCAGAATCGAGCTATAGGGCTTGTAAAGGTCTAGTAGACCTGGTACAGTCCTGAGGACGCGGCATGGGAGCATGAAGATGTTATGCGGGCAGAGTACCCGCATCTTTTTGAAAATTTTGAAAAGCTTGCAGATGCAGTGTAAAGTTGCACTGAGGACAGTGAAAATATAAGGGGAGGGGATTGTAATGTCCCCAAGGCCGAGCCCTATTGTGAATCATGTCTATGAAGTATAAATATTGCATTATGAATTGTAATTATGTTTTATAGGCTGGTGAGCCAAGTTTATATAAGCTGGTGGGCTTATGTGTTATTAGGCCGAAGAGCCTAAGTGTTAAGGCCGGGAGCCTGCTTTTGTATATGTAATCATGCAGAACATTAATAAAAAATATAAACATCATTGTCTCCAGACCAACCACGGTGAATGAGTGATGGGGGACTAAGCTTCCGCAGAGTGGGTAAGGGATTGGGGGCTGGAAGGTTGGGAAGAGAGGCTAAGTGTTGAGCCTAGGGACTTAAGTCCTTGGGAATAATATTTTAATATTATTCCAAAAAGACATGTGAAATCTATGTTTTGTTCTAAGTTCCTGGGGAGGAACGCATGTTGATGGAATGCATGCAGCTTCATGGGTGACATGTGTCGACCCAGGCGCATGCAATTTAACCCAGGAAATGAGTGGTGTTGGGGGTTCGCTTCCCATTGTTTCCGCGGACGATTGCGTCTGAGTGAGTTCGTTCTCCATTATGTCATTTGTTGTCTAAACTGTGTGACCTCTCCATCTGATCTCAGCATATCACACACAACACTGAAAACCAAAACCGTGAGACCTCTGTGATTGTCTGGTGTATTCCCGTAAATTTTGTCTGGTCTCTGTGTTTGGCCTCCATCCTCGAACTCTGCATAATTTCATGTCACGCATCCTATAACCAGTAAAACGTGAGCCGATTTGTGTCTTCTGTAGAACCCGACACCTGGATAATCGCCTGAGCATGCTGTGTTTTAGCGTCTGGTTGTTGCCATTTGTGGGACTATGCATGTTTTCTATTGTGGTCGTCATCCTAGCGTCAATTCAGTGCTTGATGTTGTTGTGGTTTCCCTCACCAGGTTGGAATTGAGTCAAAGAGTGTGCTGAAGAAGTGGGTTGTCAGGCCCGTGGTAGAAGAAGCAGGTTGTCAGGCCTGTGAGAAACTCACTCCAGGTGAGAGAGTCTGCTGGGAAGTGGTTTTCTCCCAGAGAGAGTCTAGCACTAGCTTCAGAGCTCTGAGAATTCCTGATCCGACCTGTTGCCGAGGCCCAGAGAGGGAGGTGAATCACTGATGGACTGTTCTTATGAAGATGTATACTCCCGAGCGGAACAGGCATGTGGGGAATGAGAGTTTGTTAGTAGTGGGCGTAAGAAGGCATCCTGGGAAGAATCATTCCAGTTATCCTGTGCAGTTTTTCCTGTAACCTTAGCCTAGACTAGGACTCCTTGCCTTGGGTGGAGCTTAGTCCCAGCTCAGGGGGTGACCCACTGTTGAGAGTGATGAGTAGCGTGGTCTAAGGCTGGGAGGTTCGTGGAAGGCCTGCACGTGGTTGGTGGAATTACCATGGTTTCAAAGATAAGTATCAGCTTATGCTTAATATTATGTTTTGCATGCCTGTGATGCATATGAATTTTGTTAATGACAAGGATTATTTATGTTAGCAGTAATCTTGTGCTTACTCTAAGTTAAATGTGTTTAATATGACTTAAATGCATGTTATTAATTAAGTATGAGAATGATGTTGTTCCACACAGTAGCGTTTGCCCGGCCAAGTGGGATGTAATGGCTACGGGAGTGTTACACTTTGCATGTATATATCAGGTGTGGTCAGTAGTGGTAGCTTAGTTAAGATTTTATATCCTAGGGAATCTTTTGATTCTTGGGCATATCCTGAAGTTCCAGTAAGGATGGTCTATTAGAGTACCATAGATGTTGTTGTTAATGCACCTGCTTCATTCTGTTTCCACATATAGATGTTGATGTTTCAGCTTCATGTTCCTAATGATGTTGATGTTCCAAATTCATGATGATGATGTTATTCCATCTTTGTGTTTTTGATGTTGATGTTATAGCTTCATGTTGTTGTTGATGATGACGTTACTCCAGCTCTGCGTTGTTGATGATGATGATGTTAATCTTCTACTGATGTTGATGATGAGAAAAACTTTCGATGACCTATAGATATGACCGACAGTGTTCCCAATGTTGATGATGATGTCCCCTCCTCTTGATGATTGTGTCTAGTCATTTTTTATTGATGTTGTCAGTAGAATACCCTTCTTGTTAAGGGGGACTATTGAAATATTGTAACTTCAAAGAATATTCTACCTGAAAGGAAATGTTGAATAATATTATTATATTATATTTATTAATTAGGAACTATTGTGCCTTTGTAAAAGTCGACCCTTTTGTTCCTTGACAATTAAATGTAAATTAAGAGGGTTAAGTGACAGGTCATCCCAGACCTAGTTTTAGGCTGGCCAAACCACTATTTATAAGGGAGGCCAATACCTCATTTGAAATCACTGACCATCTAGCTCTGCAGTGCGCAAGTCTTGGAGGAGAAGTTGTTGCAACTACGGGTGACATCAAGGAGGGTTCTTGGTTTATCTATTGGTATCTCTTGGTTAAGTAGTGTGTTACTCTTCTTAGTGAAGGATTAGAGGGGGATATTTTGTTTGGTCTTTGGTCTATCTATATTGAGGAATTTTTTTCTAGGTTTTCTCCCCCGTGAGAATTTCCCAGGATAATCTATGTGTCTCTATTATTTATGTGACTGCCTCTCTTTTAGTGATCTTATTTATGTAGATAATGTGCTAAATTATTGCAATAATAAATAAGAACCATAACTATTGGTTGTATAAGTAAAACGTTAACACACTAACCCTAGGTGACTTAGGTTTTTCCACTTTCTATCTTACTGAGTGTGGCTAGTCCAAAATCCAACCATTTTCCTCATTGATCCACATTGTTGGTTGGTTTATGGTCTGTGCATGGGTTGTAAGATCCAAGGCTCAGTTCAACTATGACCAACAAACCCTCAAGACACCATCCCTTTCAACATCACTTGCTTGCACAAATGAAGTCTCACCTGAGGTATCTATTGAGGCTACAAGAACCAGGCTTTTGCAGCAATAAGGGAAAGGAAGGAGGATGTCTGAATCATTGTTACTTATTCTAGCTTATGTATGTTCTTGATTATTCCATCCATTCATGAATATTGTAGAATAATCAATCCATAAACAAATCTATTCTACGAAGTATATCATCATTCATAAACACACATAGACAAATGCAGATAGACACATAAAGAACACAAGACATAATATCCTCTCTAAACTCTTTCTTAATTCATATTCTTTCTTTTCCAATTGTCTATTACATTCATAACCTCTGCATAAAATTCATTCTCCTCTACACACACACACGTATGTATATCTATCTCTCTATCTCCCAATCCCATTGCATATTTATACCCAAAATATAGGGCTTAAATTTCTATTGTATCTATCCCAAAAATAACCCATTACAATGCATGGCAGGGCATGGCCAACTTCAGCTAACTGCCATTTTCTTTCTCTTACTTGTCGTTCTTTCTACATATTTTATGTTCTTATTCTATTTCTGGAAAGGTGCATTGTCATAATGTTGGATTATTGAGATGGGGGATGAATCAATAATAGAGAAACATAATCCTTTTTACCACAATATGTAAGTGTTATTTATCTTTATGATCAATGTAACATTATCATCCAATAAGTGTAGAGTAAATAAACAATAAACAACAAACAATCACACACATGCACATTACACCAGTATCTTTACATGGAAACCCAATGTGAGAGAAAACCACATAATGTTTTTTCTTACATGTCTTTAAGAATTACATTCATTGGAAGCACCAACTTCCTTTGTTCTCCAACTGCAACTGGAAGGAGGCTATGACCCCCTATATTTTTAGGCTACAACCTGAGGGAAGCCCCAAGTCCCCAGGGGATAAATTTCATTGATGGGCTAATTTTCCATGGTTTTTCCCAAAAAATGATTTGCTATTCTAAAAATGATTCGCCCAAATTCTATAGGATAAAATTATTTTACCTTAAAAACAGCCAAAATTTTATACAAACTATATAAATTCCTTAGAAATTTGAATATTTTTACAAAAATATTGCCAAACCTTTATAGTTGGCATGTGAAGGATTACTAACATTCACCAAGGTTTCTACATTTTAAAATAAATGTCCATCCTTAAAATCATCCCAGCTCTGGGTACAATCAGATTATGGTGCACCTTGATGATCAGGAAAAGACAACATTCACCACACCATGGGAAACATTCATGTATGCCAATATGCCTTTTGGGCTTATGAATAGAGGGGAAACATTTCGAAGAGACATGGACATAGCTTTTTCTGATGAAAAAGACAAATTCATTGTTATCTACCTAGATGATATCATTGTGTATTATGTTTCAGATGAAGAACACCTCAAGCATCTAAGAAGGGCATTCTAGAAGTGTAGAAAGTTAGGAATCTTTTTTAATCCTAAGAAGTCAAATTTCTCTATGGAAGAAGGAAATTTGTTGGGTCACATTATTTCAAAAGAATGGATAAAGGTAGATCCCAGCAAAGTTGAGGGAATCTTAAAAATTTGCATACCCATAAGCAAAAAAGAGGTACAATCTTTCCTGGGAAAAGGGAATTTTATGAGAAGGTTTATTCCCAACTTAGCTAAAATCATAAAACATATTACCAATATGCTCAAGAAGGGAAATGAAATTAAGTGGATCCCTGAAGCTAGAAAATCCTTTGAAGACATCAAAGTGGCATTAACCAAGGCTCCAGTACTATCCAGCCCAAATTTTGAAAAGGACTTCATATTGTTCTCTTTTTCCTCAGCGCACACGATTGCTAGTGTTTTACTACAGAAAGATGAGAAAAATTTCAAGAATCCCATAACATATTACAGCAAGACATTGAGGGATGCCCCTTTGAAATATGATAACATGGAGAAAAAAGTATACGCACTAGTCAAGGCCTTGAAAGAATTCAGAGTGTACATTTTGCATTCCCATCTTACTGCTTATGTGCCCAGTAGCTCTATGAAAGACATCTTGACCCAACCTGATCTTGAAGGAAAGAGGGGTAAATGGATTGCAGTGTTGTTAGAATATGACCTCGAGATCAAACCTACCAAGTTGATCAAGGGACAGGGGCTTGCGAAACTGATGGCACAGACCAATTGTGAAGTCCTAGGAAGAAATTTCATTGCAAACTTGTTAGAAGGTGCAAAAGAAGAGAAAAATCCTCTAATATCCCAGAAATTTCTTGACTCCACATGGTATGCAGATATCATTTTTATGTTGAAAAATTTGCAGGCTCCTCCTGAATTTAGTAAAACAAAGGCTAGATTCTTGAAACTAAAGGCAGCAAATTTTTGTATAGTAAATCAATATCTATATTGGAAAGATCCAAGGGGAATTTTATTGGGTTGTTTTCTATAAGAAGAAGTAGAAAAAACCATCAGAGAGTTCCATAAGGGTGACTGTGGAGGCCACCATTATTGGAAAAAAAACTGTGCATAATATTTTGATGGTTGGGTTTTATTGGCCTAGCATTTTTTCGGATGTCTATAAAGAGGTTTCAAAATGCCATGAATGTCAATTTTTTTATGGGAAGGGAAAATTGGAGCCTCTGTCTTTGAAACCCATCTCTGTGGAAGCTCCTTTTAGACAGTGGGGCCTTGAATTTATAGGGCAAATGCATCCACAACCCTCAGCCTAACACAAGTGGATTCTGACAACAACAAACTATTTCACTAAGTGGATCGAAGCATTTCCCACCAGACATGCAACAAATGATGTCATCATCCAGTTTTTAGAAGACAATCTTTTTTCCAGGTTCGGATGCCCAATCAAGATCATAACAGACAATGCAGTGGCTTTCAAGTTCAAGAAAATAGAGAAATTCTGCAGTGATTACAATATCACCCTTGGCCATTCTACATCGTATTATCCTCAAGGAAATGGGTTGGTTGAATCCTTGAATAAAAGCTTAGTTAGAATCATCAAGAAATTGATGCAAGAAAATAAGAAATTATGGCACAAAAAGCTCATCCATGCACTATGGGCTGATAGGATCACCCCAAAGATATCTATAGCCACAGCCCCTTTCCATATTTTTTATGGTACAGAAGCAATATTTCCTACTACATTGGGATTGCTAGTGATGAGGTTGTTACAGGAGCAGGATGCAGAAACAGATGCCTCTCGAAGAAAAAAGGATGAACTAATCAGTGTCTAGTAGACTCGAGAAAGGGATTTTCATAATTCTCAACGGCGTCAAGACAAGATCAAAGAGGCTTTCGGTCGACGTACCAAGGTGGATGACTTCAAACTGGGAGACTTAGTATTAAAATGGGACGCCATAAATGAAGATAAGGTAAAGCATGGGAAGTTTGACCATCTATGGTTGGGACCGTTCAAGATTGCAGCATATCGTGGAAGCAATGCCTATATACTACAGGAGAGTAATGGAGACATTCTTGGAGGAGGGTCTGTGAATGGCAGGTTCCTCAAACATTGTATCGTTTGAGAAATCATCACCCCTTCCATTCATTGTACATTACCATTTTTTGTGTTTTCTTTCCACATGAAGAGGTTGGAATAAAAGCAACATAGTTGAAGCTCGAGGTGAAGGCCCTAAGCTATGTTGGGTCAGTTTTGATTTTTTGAATAAAGGTTGGTGGATTTAGACTGCAGGAATAAATCATGGCCCAATGTCTAGGCACCCGATCTACCGTTCTTTGCTACCTCACAAGGAGGATAGCATCCCGAGTTGGAGCCTATGTTATCACATAACCATTTTTCGATGGAATCCGAGTCTCAAGACTTAGCTGAAGGCTAAATAGGTGTAGGGGCATGATAAACTGGAGGGTGGAGCCACATCTAGATAAATATGGTTAAATATAGCAGAGGCGCGAGGTTGATGGGACATGGTGGATCACAGATCGCGGGCATCACAGATCAACGGTCAGCAGCTACATCAGGCGGATAACTTGCGCGAAGTTTAATTGCTTGGGAGAGGGTCGATAGAAATACCATGGTTTTGGATTGCGAACACGTGGTGCCACCAAAGGCATATCGAGGTGAAAAGTGGTTTGTCCCAAACCGCTTTGCCTCTCCCCCGATATCAAAAAGAATGTATAAAAGGAGGGCCCCAGTCATTATTTAATGACATTTCAAACCATTTGAACATTTGAAAATTTGGCGCAAACGCTCCATCGAACTGAAGCTCAACAGTGAAACGGACTCATGCATTCTCCATTCATTCTCAGGTATTTTTCATCATGGCCATGAATCCAGTCATTTTATCTGTAACAGAACAAGCTCCTACCTCAAAAGAAGAAGCCCTAATTGACAGATACTCTGATATTTTTGACATAGAAATAACTGTCTCGCCCATTTCCGTATCCAGAGCCAATTTGTTAGATAATGTAGGGAAACGAATACCTTTCCTCGAAGCGGTTCAAGCCTCAGTAGTCCCTTACGCCATCGAAGTCGCATTCCCTTTCCCATAATTCATAAACTAGTGTGTCGATCAATACTCACAAGAAGAAAAGGTCATTTTAAATAATTTAGGGTCAGAGGTCCTATGTAGAGTAGATAGCCCGTCAGTTCAACACACCCTTGGCACACCAAAATCTTCCCCCACAGCATCTGAACCCTTCGAGGAAGAGAAACTAATTACAGTCTACAAAGAATTTCCCCCCGAGGTCAAAACCCTATTTTTGCAGGTCATTGTTAAACCTAAACATCATTCCGAGAGTCTGTAATTGCCTATGCATGTAAGCATCATGGTTATTGAGGTCCAGTGGGCCAGTTCCATACTCAGTCAAATCTTAGGTTTGGATAACGACAAATTTGTAGTAGAGGTCATGTTGGGTTTTATGTTGACCTTTTTTCAGTTAGATTCCAGTCCGTCAGTCTGTATCAGTTTTGAAGAATTCATAGTTCATAATGTACACAAACAACTAGTGAATTTCCAATTACTAAGGCACTTTAGGTACTACACACATTTGCTGAAAATGTTCCTAGAAACAAATAAGACAGAGTTCCCTGAAGCTACATTCATATCGAATAAATGCAAAAGAATCACGATGCTCATTTTTATAAATAAGATCATGTCCAGGGTTTATAGATTAATCATCAACACCATCTGCCAAGGGTTTTAGAAGAAATGAAAAGTTATTTGCAGCCCAATCCAAAGAATAGAGTGGGAGATTGGGTGTTGTTCATGCACTCTACTATAATTTGTGTGTATGGTTACCAAGAGGCACCTTACCTTCTACCTGTTTTCCTGACTCCCAGAGTCTTTGCCTTGGATTTCATCAGGGAAAGAATCATCTCAGAAACAAGACACTTTCTGAAAATGCACAAAGCGTCCAACTTAAAGTTCCCTTTCATAATAGGACCCTTTGTTGTAAATACTAGATCGTGCTTGCCTCAGATCCATGTTTAACTCAAGGAGTTTTAATTTTCACAGCTACAAGGGAGAAAATATTATCCACACCAGGTCGTATCTTAAAGAAGACTGATAAGCAAACAAGGCCCTTATGAACATGAATATGTTGAAGGTTTTGATAAAATGGTGAACCTGGAAACCTGTGTTGATATGGAATTCATTTTGTAGCCTGATCAGACACAGTAAATAGATTCAACCCCGCAGCAGACCCAAAAAACTCCTCCAAGGATGATTATTAAATCTTGCAAGATGAGTGTTTATAGAAAAAGGAGCAGTTCAGAGGCCCTAGGCACCAGTGGTCAACAAAATGTTCTCAAGAAAATAAAAACCACACAGTCTCCACAGATAGTAAACCTAGAGGAAGAAGAACCAAACAAGAAAATGAATATGGAAATGGTGGAGAGAAAGACCAAAAACGAAGAGGCTAGTACAAAAATCATGCCATAGAGTGAAGGTAGCTCAAGGTCCTTCAGCAATAAGAAACATGTCTTTGATAAGACACTTGGGGCAGTCTAATAGTCCAAGGAATATCTAGCAAATCAATATGATGATAAAGGGAGCTTGGCCATGAGTGAAATAAGAGATTTGATTCCCAAGGTAGAAAGGGTTTCTCGGAATAGGTCTTCCATGTTCTCAGTCAGGGATGTAGAAAGGAAGACACCCAACATAACAGTGGATGATGAGGATAAAGTATCTGAAATTAAGCTGCATTATGAAAATATCAGTGCCCCAGACAAGGCAAAATTTCACAGAAACACCAGTGACATGTTGTATTCAAACTACCTGAGTCTGAGTTTAATGGTTGCAAGGCTGATGACCCATACACTCAAGTTGGAAGCATAATTGAAGCAAGAAAAAGAATCTAGCAGAGCCTGGCAGACTCAGGTCAAAAGATTAGAATCTGAAGGCCCTCAAGGAGTAAAATCTTCCTTGCATGAGAAAGGCAAGATGATTCAAAGCTTGAAGAAGAGGCTAAATATGTCTGCCACAAATCATCCACAGAAAACAGAGCTGACCGTTTTAGAACAAGAAAAAGAGACATTTCGGCAAGAGGCACTGAATTACAAAGCCAAGGTACTACAGCTGGAGAAGGAAAAAGAGAATTGGTCACAAGGACTGGTAGAGGTATCAAACAGAGTTGTTGTTGTACCTGGTACGATAGGAGTTGATTCAAACACTGGAAATATTTTCCAAGCTATGTCCCAAGTAATCTTGAAGGCAGGGGAAATCAAAAGTCTTAAGGAATATATAGAAAAGTTGCAGCAAGAGATGAAAATGAAGAATGAGAAGATGGCCCAGTTCCAAAAAGAAAATCAAGAATTGCATGAAAGAGTGGGCAAGTTGAAAACCAGGTTGAAAGGCAAAGGACTTTTTCATGGAGAGAAACATGTAATATGGGATTCTATTGCTGTTGAAGATGCTATATTCAGGGTGTACCTAAATTTCATAGATGACAAAGATAGCATGGCTATCACTGCTCGAAGAAAAAGTACCATTGTGAACGAGACACTAGAGAAAAATCCCTCAGAGTGGTCCCAGAATGCTATAAATTTGTTGATATACCATTTTCTCAAGTCAATTCAGACCAAATCCTTACAGATGGAGCAGAGTATACAGGATTCAAGGATCTGTTTGATCAATTATTTATCAAAGGTCTCCCATCATTTTGGGATGGCAAAGGGAAATTATACGACCCAGAAAAATAAAACTCCCTCCTTGCGCAGTACAGAATGGATCACTCCAAGTTTGAAGGCCTGGAGGAAAAATTGAAAGGACCAAGTCTGGTAGAATATTTGACCACGGATTTTGAGATCTTAAATCAGTTTAAGACTGTGACTATCGAGCTCCCAACTATGATGTATTCTAATTCTATCGACTTAGAGATCCTAATAAAAGAAATGATGGATTATGAGATTCCTTTAGACCTGCAGTGGAAAGAGATTGTGTGGCTAGGTAAGACAAAATACAGTTTTCCAGGAACCAGTAAATAGCCTGCAGACGTCACCAGATTGGAAAATTTGACAGAAGGTCAGAGCAAGACAGATGGCGAAGACGAAAGGCGAGTTGTCGAAGAAATCAGTCGTTAGTTTTTGAAACGTTTTTTAATCATTGTAAATCGGTTCACATGTTGAGACTGTCAGTTGAAATTATTGTAATTAGTTTTAGAAGTTGAAACGTTTCAATTCAGCCATTGTAATCAAATTGTATAAGTACTATAAGTTCTGAATGAATTAATGTTGGCAGAAGTGCAAGGGAACCTTTTTGTTATTTCTGAACTCTGTTGTAATTTTCTGGAGCGGAATTGAATACATATGCAGAAACGTTTGAAGTCTCTATGAAAAGATTCTAATGGTGGTGATATGAGTTTTGTCTCCTTTCATTGTATGTATTTCTTGTGTTATTTTATTCCATATACATTTTCTTCTATTTAAATTGGAGAGTTAAATGCCTAGAATTCATCTTATGGTGCTCTTGGCTTAAGAAATTTAAACTGTGTTTCTTCTTAACTAATTCGGAATTCGTTTCAGTAATTCTCTGATGTAGTTATTTGTTTTCTCCTTCTTCCCACACTTCACTTAAACTCAATTTGTAGCTCATATTCATTGCCTCATTTAGCCTTTATCCTCTGGAGAGTTCTATTGGCCAGTCATTGTTTTCATTCACTTTCATAATTTCAAATCCATAGCCCTAAGTGTCCCTCCCCTTCCTATCCATCAAATTTATAAAAAACCCCAAAAAAAAACAAATCTAGCCACTGATCGCCAAAGATATATCAAGTGACATGAGAGATCCCTCTTTGAGTTGAGCAGGCTACTACCCAGCTCTAAAGCAGGTTGAAACAGTTACCTATGTCATTTGTCTATCAGTCGGAAAAAAAAAAAAAAATTACAGAGTGCTAACAGCTCGCAGGGCTTTTTTTCATTGTTGTTTATAAGCATTAATCTATTTTGAATGTGAACTATTTTATGCACTGCATGTGTCCAAAAAATATCTGTCAATTTTGAATCCATTAGAATTGTTCGATCTATTTCCTATGTAATTATCATCCATTATGATAATGTTCCTTTGTCTCTCAAGCACTCTCGGAAACAATATATGAATCCATGCTCTCGTCCACTGTCATATATCTGTCCAAACCTGCTAAGTGTTCTTATGAATCCATATTTGTCCATACTGTCCAAGTATCTACTGCACAACTGTCCATAATGTTGACCAATTTATCATTGTACTATCATGAAGTATTCACTACTACAACTGATTGTACTTCTTCTAACTGACTTCTCTGGATCTATCAATTCAAACTCTGCAAGTTGCTCGAAGGATGGTTCTTTGGTCTGTCATAGCTATCACATAGACTCCCCCTGTGTAATATTCATGTTACCTGGGAGTCTCTAAGTTGGATGGCACAGAACAATTCCGGCTCCAATGTGTATTCATAATCATCTTCATTGGTAGATTCATCATCATCTTCATTGGTATATTCATCATCTCTTTGAGTTCTGACTTCTTTGTTTCTGTCTATGGATTCACCTTTCACTGCAATGCCTAGAAGTACAATCTCTTGAACCTGTTCCTTATTTACCTGTCCTTCTTTTCTTTCAGTTATTTTCCAAACCTTTATGTATCTAACATCTTTTTTTTCCTCTGTAGGATTTTCTTCATCTCGTTTTATTGCCAATCTTGCGATCTCTGGTACCTGTTCTTTGTTCACCTATTCTTCATGTTTTCTTATCCATACTTTATTATATTTGATTATAGTGTTCTCTTTCATGGAAATATCTATCATGCTTCTACAATCACTAGCTATGTGTCCATAGTTATGACATTTGTAACATTCAATGTTACATGGGGCCACATATGCACTTCTTGCTTGAACATTTCTTTTATAATCCCTGCAATATGCAACCTTATGTCCAAAGTTAGTACAATAAAAGCAATGACCATAAAAGAAATTTTCATACCTGAGAGTGAATGATCTTCTTTATGGTGTAGTCCTTCTGAATTTCTACCTTGAATGATCATGATCATGATTGAAGCTTCTTCTATTATTTTTGCTTCTCCAAGATGAATTTTTAATGTGATTATTTCTTCTTCAAGTCCTTTCTCTTCTTGACAAAACTATGCCTCAAGCTGGTTTAGATCGTTAGTTATTTCCTTAAGATGGTATGTCAGTATCTTCTCTCTCATTTATGCTTCTTCCTTTCGTGCTGCTATGTTGGCTTCCAAATACTTCTTTTGATATTCAAGATTTTCTTCGATCTTTCTAGCTTCTTCTAACTGATTTTTTAAGTTCTCAATGACCTGTTGGGATTCTTCAAAAATGTGAATACTTTCCTTTTGTTTCTTGAGTGTCTTGTTTTCTTCTCTTAGTTCATCTAAAGCACTAGTCAATTTTTCTTCATAAGTTTCTTCCTTTGCAATTAGTTTTTCTGTCTCATTTCCTTCATGGATTTCTATTTCAAGATTTTTGTGTTTTTCACAATTAAAGCAAAAAAACATACCTCTGGTGATTATGTACTCTTCATCTTTTGAATCTGTTTAACATGTTGAACACAATTATTCTTGATTTGTATCTACATCTTCTTTGGCACTTTCTAAATCTGTGATGGTTGAAGAATATATGTCATGTAACTTATCCCAAATTTCTTTGGATGATGAACATTTACCAACATTTTCTCTTACCAGATTAGGTAATCCTTCCCAGATGAAATCCATTGCTATTTTGTTATTCTTCTTCAATTCCTTCTTGGCTGCAGTCTTTTCCCTTTTTGAACTATCATATCCCGTAACAATTGATAACCAAATATAATGCCTCGGTGCCTATAAAAATACTTCCGTCCTTATGCTCCACATCTCATACTTTAAACCATTATGACCATTAAACATTGGTACTCCATTCTCAGAATAATCCATGATCTCCTTCCAGTGATTAAACCATTTCCTGAAGGAACCTGCTCTGATACCAATTGTTGGATTACTGAGAGGGGGGGTGAATTAGTAATAGATAAATTTAATCCTTTTTCACCATAAAATGCAAGTGTTATATCAATCTAGCATTATCATCCAATAGTTGTAGAGTAAATAAATAATGAACAAATGAGAAATCATACACATACACAGTACACCAGTGTTTTACGTGGAAACCCAAAGCGGGAGAAAACCACAGAATGCTTTTTCTTATATGTCTTTAAGAATTACATTCATTGGAAGCACCAACTTACTTTTTTTTCCAGCTGCAACTGGAAGGAGGCTCCAACCCCCTAGTTTATCAGGATACAACTTGAAGGAAGCTCCAACTCCCCAATTCTCTGGCTACAACCAGAAGGAGGCTAAAACCCTCTATTTTTTCAATCCACAACCTGAGTGAAGCTCCAAATCCCCAATTTTATGGCTACAACCAGAAGGAGGCTACAACCCCTATGTTCTCTGGCTACAACCGAAAGGTGGCTACAACCAAAAGGTGGCTACAACCACCTTTCCTTACCCTGTCCAACCACCCTGATGTAGAAGTAGAATGATGGAACCATTGTGACACTATCACTATGAGATATATTGTTTTAAACCTATACCAATAAACATGTAATCAACCTATAACAACCTGTACCAATAACCTGTGCCAACATGTACCATACATCAACCTGTACCTCAACATGTACCATAAACAAATGCATCAACCATGCATTAAACCTATACAAATAACATGTCCAAACAACCTGTAATCAACCTGTACCATAAAAAAGTGCATCAACCATGCACCAACCTGTACCTCAACTTGTACCATCAACAAATCCATCAACCATGCACCAAATTTGTACCAATCATGCATCAAATACACATAAACTATGACACATCAAGTTGTACCAACATTATATACTATACACCTCATGTATGTACCAACTCATCTACTTGTCTCAACCATGTACCCAACATGTACGTCAACCATGTACCAAACACATATACCAATATAACCATCAAAAGTTATCTAGCAATACATCACACTATCTATAACCAAATACCATAAGCCATTACATCAAACCATGTGACACAACCTCATTTTTATACAACCTCTATCTGTAACATACCTCAACCAAAATCCCTCATTAATTTCATCATCCAAATCTGATTTGTAACTCTGTAATAGACCTGGTGTATATGATCACATACCTAAAAACCTTCCTTAAATTTAACAACAAGAGACTATCATTTTATCAAACTTTACTTTAGTCTCACATGACTACTTTTGGATTAGTCAACAACCCTAACTTGCAATAATCATAACTATGTACCTGTAATGAATAAATATATTAAAATGGTACACAATGTTCTTTAGTGTCGTTTATGCAATTCCTCCATATTTCACTACTCGGAACCTCTCAGAAAAGGAGTTATAGCAAAAATAGCATACCTTATTGAATTTTGGCTTATTCTAGAGAGCAAACTTGTAGAGCGTGACCCGCAGGGAATATTTGTTGTATGGATCTGAAAAGTGTACAAAGAATACTACAGAATGTGCTCTAACCAATACATTTGTTCTTACTAAATTTGGATCGGTTATGAAGACGTTATGGCATTTTTACTCGAAACACCTATTTTAGACTAGTTTCAGGACTAGCCACAAACCCTATTTTCCACAGAGTGTAACTCCAAAAATACAACGACCCACAAGCTGAAATTTGTATCATGGCTACTTGGATATCTTTCTCAATGGCCTCTCAATTTCACAGTCTCAATCATTCTATAGAAACATTTATTTCTCAAATGGTGAGATGACCTGTAAATAACATACCTTAGACAGCATCATCAAAAGAATTTATCCTCCTTTGAATTTTGGCCTTCTTTACTTCACCTTTCCTCTGAAATTCGGCTTAGATATCCTTATGTTACATCAGTCACTTGTAGATATTCAATATGCTCAAGTGTTATTAAAAATGAGATACCTTTTCCTCTTATTTATACTTTCATGTAACTTCCTTAAGGGGTTACCTTCTAACCATCTTAACCCACTTTCCTTATTTTAGGGCTAACCCACTACTAACCATTTGTCCACTAAGTAATTTCTCCATTAACTTTATTATTTAAATAATTTATTTTGTATCCACTTTGAATTATAGTACACTCATCGCTTCACTTTATTATTTAAATTGCCTTCTAACCATCTTAACCCACTTTCCTTATTTTAGGGCTAACCCACTTCTTACCACTTGTCCACTTAGTAATTTCTCCATTAACTTTATTATTTAAATAATTTCTTTTGCATCCACTTTAACTTATAGTACACTCATAACTTCACTTTATTATTTAAATAATTTCTTCTTTGCAACCACTTTGACTCCTCTGACCTTTTGGGGCTTCTAGATGACTCATGAGAGTTCTCCAACTTCACATGGCCATAACTCTCTAACTGTGAGGAGTTATGTGATGTTCCACATACCACCGGAAATGGCATGACATGTAATATCCATATATAATATTCTTACTTGAAAATATATCAAAACTCATACCATTATCCATCAAACAAACTTGGGTCCATTACCCAAACCTTTCTCCAACTTCACATGGCCATAACTCTCTAACCGTGAGGAGTTATGTGACGTTCTGCATACCACCGTGTTGACGGGCGAAATTGACCGTCCGTCAACTGGGAGAGTGGAACCGGTCCGGGGTTGTCTAAATAACCCAAGCCATTTGGTATGGACCACCCTGACGAGTTTAACGGCTCTGTTGGCCGCTCTAAGGTCTCGTAAGGAAACCAAAGAGAAAATGATCTGAGCTAAATAATCTAAACTAAGGAAACTAGAAACTAATAAAAACAAGCTACAATAAACTAACTAACTAAATAAAAGAAATCAAACTAAATTAGAGGAAACTAGAAACTAATAAAAACAAACTTAACTAAACTATACTAATCTAACTATAAACTACTAACTATGATTATAATAACTCAAATCAACTACTTAATTATCAGTTATAATCATTCCTTATTCACAAATGTATATTATGGACAAATTACAGATTTGATTAAAACCTGCAAAACTCATGTGTTCGCTGCCCTAAGACAGCCAAGGATCTATTTTTGTCTTTTATGTTTTTATGAAACAGAAAACTAACTGAAATCAAATAATCTAATCTAAATCTAACTAAACTAATTAATTAAAGCAATAAACATCTAACTAATTAACCTGGAAACGCTCCAAGTTTTCCCTGTGTATGATGGCTTCGTAAGCTGATTGGAGGAAGAAATTCACACCATTTAGCCCTCAAGCTTCTCGCAAAGGATTAGCTATAATGCTTCCTGAAGTGGGTTACAGGACAAACAAGACATAAAAGAAATCATAACAGTTTTCAGATTATGAATTTATACAAGAGGGAAACCTACAATGCAGCAAATTCATATATGATAATTCAATTCATAAAGAAGTCAAAGCTATCATTTATAAACTGAATCCTTTAACTGTTATATCTTTTATCAAATTCGAAGTAACAAGGAATGCATAAAAATAAGAGATTATATCACTTGAATTCGATTTAGACAGCAAAGTGATACTAAACCAAACACAAAAATGATATACAAAACATAGAACAAAGTGTCAATGTATTGAGAAGTGAAAGCTATAACAACGCATTAATTCTGCTCCAGTTTGAATAAGCATTACATATCCTTGTTCTCCCAAGACTGAGGATTTTCAATTATTACAAAACCATCGGTTTAAATAAGTTTTTCGCAAGGTAAAACATCCTTGTGAGAAATAGAAAACAGTTTTACAAAATCTGGGAATAATCCCAAAATCCCTTAAACTAAGCAACTAAAAAGCAAGTAAAATCTGTAAAAGAATAATCCCCAAAATCCCTTAAACTAAACAACTAAAAGCAAGTAAAATCTGCAGATCATCCTTAATCACCATAGCATCCATTGCAAATTGATTTCGTTAATAGAAACCAATCGTTAGAAGATTGTTTTATTCAAAATAATAACAAAATTGATTCTATAGACTCGGCTACAGAATTGTTTGATTCTACCTCAGAGTCGGTCCGAAATAGTAAAATGACCATTTTAAACCAAATCAAATCGAACCTAATCAATTTGCAATAATCAATACATCACTAATGATTAGATCAAATAAACTAACAGAATATAATCGGGACATAATAGAGATGCAATTGATACAAAATAGAAATACCATGTTTCTCCAATTCTTCCCAAAATCTAATCAGTCTTCAACCGTATCGTTCCATCACTAATGCCATCAGTAACAAACCAAATCTTATGAGATATGAACAATCATTATCAGAAAGCATGAAATACATATTATTTCCAATATAGAAAGCATTAACGATTCACATAATATCACTCCAGATTCATAGAATCCAATCACAGTTCTCATCCACTATGTTTCAAATAATTTTCAAGTAAATTCATAACTGCAATTTCCTAATTACAATCACAACATTAAATCGATATCATTCTATAAAATATGGATGCACTCCAATTGTTTCCAGCGTAATCTAACTAACTCCACAAATATCGATTCAACAGCTTCCACGTTAGATCACTCTACAAGAATCGCCATAAGTTTTGACAAAGTCAATAAACTGATATTTTAATTATAGACACAAACCAAAAGATTTGATACAATAACCCATTCCTGTAATCGAATCAAACATTTGTTATCATTAGAATACAATTCATATTGTAACAATTGTTATCCATTCAACACTTGATTATGAAACAGGGATGATGAATGAATCGGTCTCAACATAGAAATTACAATTAACACAATCAACCGATCAACTCATCGTATCGCATAAGATAGAATCAAATCAAACAGATTATCATTCGTTCCAAAATAGAAAATATATCAAACACATTCAAATTAAATTATGGTCAATCCAACCAAATCTAATCACAACCATTCGAAAATCTAAATTACAACTTATGCATGACATAGAAAATCAACCATATAAACAGAGCTAACGAATACGCCGATAAAGAGGGGAAATTATACCATCACAATTGCTGAAACTATGTCAATCTTGAATTAACAATTGCAAATGTTGCTGACTCAACGTTTTTAAACAAGATCGATCCAGTGGTCCGTTGATGTTTATCATTAGGTTTCCCCTTAACGTTCCGACCAGTGAGCCTAGCTACCTGGTTCTCCAAATCCCGAATCTTGGATTGTAGCTTTGGAACGTCCAAATAGTAACCTTTCTTAACCAATCACTACACCGGTCATACAGGTGTAACCTTGGAGCGTATGAGTGGGCTCTGATGATTCACCTGAAGTTTCCTCAAAAAGGTGGTTTGATACCGATAACCGGGTTTCACTTCTAGTAACACTGAGGTAAGTTATCCAGTTCAAGGAGTTTCCTCACCACGTAAAACCCTCTTCACTTAGAAAGCTGCTCGATGCTCGAAATGTAGTCCCCATCGATCAGACAGGCTTTTGTTTTGGCAGAGGTTTGACTTCCACGCGTAGAGATCATCCTCGCCATTTTGTTTCTAGCGAAGAATGTTTTACCCAACCTTTGGGGTTAATGGTTTAGGAACTTTAGTCACGCCTATAGCTTAATTTACAAGGAGTCGTTCGGTTTATAAAACACCGTAGGGTACCTAAGTAGATTTACTCTCATATACCACAGGCTTATCGATTGAAGGAGGGCTTGATTCCTCAAACCGTTGTGGTTGAGGAAATAGCTGAATCTCGACGAAACCCGCTTCATAAACAACCGATTTAATTAACCTAATTACGGAATGTGCCAGTATCACCGATTTTGTATTTCTTAGCCATTTTAACTAAGCTTCGGTGTAGATAATGTAGCAATCTTAACTCAAAACCCATAAACACATCAAGAAGATGAAATAGGAAAACAAATCCTTACCTGCCTTCACACGTTACAACCTGCTTGAGGATCATCAATAGATTATGCAAGCGGGGTTTCAACATACTCGCAAGTAGTCATCTGTTGCACGACTTCACTGTCCGAGAACAAAACAACAAAGTCCATGGGACATCATTTACTTTATATCTTTTGGACCACTTTTCTCCCTTAACAGTAATTCTTGCCAGTCGAGAGAGTTCTATGACTCGAAATGAGGTCTCCCACTTTGGCTCCCATAAACCGGCCAAATGACGCTAATCTTCGTCAGCAACATGGATATTAAAGCCATCGAACTTCCTTAAAAACGAAAAGCTAATTCAATTCTTCGAGGTCGGCGATGCACCATCGAATGTTAACAGCCGGCTATCGCCATTAGGTTCTACCACAACAGAGCCATAACCTTCATGGTATGTCTCACACCGCTTACACAATGGACGCAGGAATTACTTATAGGTTTCTGTATAGTTTGAATGTTGGATGAGACCGAAAACAACTCCAAGCGTATGGCGGTGGGATTACCATCACCACGATTACATTAATGAGCCCGTTTCGAAGTCAAGTTTTAAAACCATAATCATTAAAACAAATGTATCATCCAGCGAGTTGGTGAATCACCACTTCTACGTGTCATTCATCCGAGTTAGAACCAACACCGTATGTGATAATAACGCGCCAAGTGTTGATTTTAAAACCAACACAGTACCTGTATTAAGTATCGATTCAACGTGCTCATTTATCATTTCAATCAATCGATTTAATCACAAGGTTTACTGCTGATACATAGCTTGGGATCATATAACAACCAACGTATAATATGCTTTCAAACATTGTACCAAGTATCGATTTGTAAAATCATATATAATTAACTCCATGCCTTTGGACACCATTGTTATCAAACCTTATAACTTGTCAATGTATTTGGTGTATATTGTATTCCAAAGTCTTAGAATCCCAACAATCAAGTTTCTTCATATAATGATCATGATAGTTCAAAGCAAGGATAAAACAATATGACCAAATCCATAATAATTTTCATAAGATAAGAACAAGACCATTAACTTTTATGCCCAAAGGTTTTACAATGAAATATATCCAACTGTGCAATCAATGTAAGATAATGCTCAAGACCATAAGTCGGATACAACATTAGCAATCAGATAATAAACCAGTGATCAAGCGTCTATCAGCAAATTAACCAAAAACGAATACAATCTAAGCAATGAAAGAGGTTTTTTCACAACTGCAAGTGTGAAAAAAATTCTTTCGTTAATTAGCACTTGCAGTTGTGAAAACTGAATCGAAATTGAATTGTAATTGTCGCAAAAATAAGATGAATGTCCATTAGCATAATGCGACAATACTTTTGTCGTAATACGACAAGGGGTGTAGGCAGCTTTTTGAGAGTAATCAAAAAAAATGGGTTGGCTGCCAACACACCGTAAATGGCATGATATGTATTATCCATCGGGAATAGTATTACCTGCAAATATTCAAAACTCATACCATTATCCATGAAAAAAACTTGGTTCCACTACCCAAACCTTTGTGCTACCGAAATTTATTACCAGAATTTCTTAAAGGGTTGACATCAATGACAACCAACCCAAATAATCAACAATAACAATTCATTCCCAAAAATAGTTTCCTGGAAAACTTCCAAGCTGAGAGAATTTACAACACACAGGTCCTCATAACTGATCAACTGGAGATAACTATAATTATTTCAAGGTCTGGGTCTGGCTAGGGTAATATACAAAACCTTCATTGCCATTTTATTTTATAGATACAAAGAGTACTTTCAAAATTAATCATAGAATCTGAGCGAAAATAAAATTATTTATTGTAAAATCCTTTGCCAACAATATAATTGCCAATGTTTGTTCCAAACGTAACCAAACCATGTAATCCAAGAATAATAGAACGTCGAATGATATTTCGGGTTCAAATCAATTTTACGCCAACAGGAAATCAAATGCGATCAAAATGCATTTTGCACAGCCAGAATGAAAACAATCCATCGTAGACTTTGTCTCAACAACATAAATACCACGTTTTCTTCAGGCACAACACAATTTTATACCCTAACCCAAACACAGAGTCGAGTTATATTTCTGGTTCAATTTTCTCAAATGCCTAAAGGAAAAACAAGGAAAACCCAAATCGAAATGTGATTTCGCACAGCTGAAATTTTTTAAAAGAAATTATGTAAACTTTGCAAAACAAATACATTTTGCATGCAGAATCCTAGAGACAACAAAATGATTTTAACTCGAGCATAGCTTAAATTTTATGAATGAAGAGATAAAAAGCTTCATACTTGTAATAGTAATGCTAAGGAAACCACAAAATGCAACTCATTTTCCCCAAGGGTCGAAAATGGTGGATTTTCTATTTACCAGAGAGCCCACAGCAAATACCAAAAACATAGTAAAGGTGGTGTCATCGAGATAGAGTAAGAACAATGTGAAATAAATGCACGTCGCTTCCCATATCCCATATATTAAATGTCATCAACCACAACATAGTGAAGTGTGCTTAGATTCCATCAACCCTTTACACACATGTTAACTACTTTGGGGAATTTACTATATGAATTGTCAATATCAAAAGTCGAGTCCAAAACCAACAGATGGATCCACACCATATATAATTTTCCAAATAAATTCCATACCACATGACGACCCATTGTCCAAATATAACATAAGTTTGCATGCAATTTGTGCTTAGTGTTAAAGTCTAGATGTAGCAAGGGAAAGAATGTTTAACGACATAAACATTTATTTTCAAATCAAATTACTAACCAATCATCCATAAATTGCAAATAGAATGAGAGTTTTTCTTTTGTTCTCAATTGTGAAATTATTCTTGTAATGCAATAATAGGCGAAGCTTGGAGATCTTAACAAGAGGATTCATCTCCTTTTATTACAGTTCTAAGGGGGTCCCACATATTTAGTATTAATAATATGTACATATAAATGCATTGCAACTTATTTGCAGGCAAGGATCTCATGTTGCACGTTTTTAGGCGTCAACAAACTGGCGACTCCATAAGGAAATTTGTTCTCAACAGGTTTAGAACTCATAATGTTTGGCTCCACATATCGGTAGAAGTGATTGAAACTGTTCAGAAAATAGTACTTATGCAACAGGGGGGGAATGATGGTTTAAGGGGGAAAATGAGATGGGATTTCAAGAAATAACTTATAAAAAGTTATATGTATGAGGGGGAATTGGTCCTGTATGCATAACAACCAATAAGGTTCGCAACTGATAACACTTTTAAAACTTCAAGGAGAATTCTTTTGATATGCTCTTGAATCTCAGGATGGAGGGAATAAAGTGTAGCAGAAACAAGGAAGAAAACAAAACCAATTATACTACAACAGTATTGAAAGAAAAAATTTATTCCATTAGTGTCTCAAAAGGAAGATATTGTAGCAGTTGTGTCTATCTTTTTTTCATTGATCAACAATACCTATAGAATGAAATCATTATGGAAAAAATGTTCCAGACTTTATTTTTGATGCCCACGCAAAACAAACAACAGAAAATAAAACTTAATAAACCAAAATGATAGAAAAACGTACGACAAAAATATATATAGCAATCAGATTTACACAAAATTGAGTCGGTGGTCAAGTTGGTTCCACATAATATTTCAAGTGGGAACCATTGGTACTGTAAAAAAACAATCGCTCTGTTGAGGGGTCTGAGGTCCCTTTAACTCAACACCAGGAACCAAACCTGCTTGAGAGGCCCAATTAGACTCGCAAGTGTTTACTGAGTGGTATGGTTCTCCAGATTCATGATCTGGATGGAATTATCGATGGGCTTTAACCCTGATTGACATATATGTCTTTTCTGTGAAAACCTTTCCTCAGGATACACAATTCTCATTTTTGGATTTTTTCTTAATATTTATTGTTCGCGTTCAAATGGTCACCAGGTGAGAAAATGGAGAGCGCTTGCATACCCTGTTGGGTCTGGCAGGGAAGAACAACGGTGGAGCAAAAGGGTTAAAGAAAACAAAACTAACTACAATCTAACTATCAACTGAAAACAAATAATACTGCGAAAATGAACAAAGAACATCAAACACAAGACACAGGGGTCACCAATGGTTTCAGGCTGGTGTATTAATGAAACCGGAGCACGTTGAAGGAAGAGACCAGGGGTTCCTTCTCCCCCCAACGGAAGGCTCTTTGGGGCCCTCACACAATTTGCTTTCCTTACAAATGAAATGAACTGCACATAGCAGTGAAAGAACTCTCGGTGATGCAGCTGATGGGTTGTTGTTAAAGGATGATCCCTTAACCATCTGAACAGCATAACAGTTCTTAGAATTCCTTTCCAAAAGAGTGTATCTTCACGGCTTTTTATAGCATCTCCTCGGGCGGTCACGTAACCTTCTCAAAGTGTGAACAGGGACCCTTTTAGGGTTTCTTTAGGTCATTAACTCGCCGATTTTGCAGATCCGGATCTGATTTGAGGGTCAAATAAAATTGGGAGCCGGTCCGTAGGCGGTTAGGAAGCCGACCTATTCAATTTATGCGTCGTATTAGCATATGTGCGTGTTCCTGTGTTGACAGACACGCGTCGAGCGCGCATGCACGCATAACACGTTTTTGTCCCACGCATGCGCGCGTGCACCAAACTGCTGTAAAGCGCCCTTCAATTTTTGGTTACTTTGTATAGTTTTTGGCCCTTATGGAGTGTTGTGAACTTAATTCAGTGCCATGAATGACTTCATCATTGTTTTGATGATGCGGAGTTCTTGTCGCCATGTGCAGACGAAATTTCAGTGATAACAGATGCCCCCTGATGGATGAGGTTAGGAGCATACGTATAGCCGAAATCCATCAATGTTTCTTCTACTGAGAATGTTGTTGTAAGG
>SNQJ01S0035681.1:80909-116357 GCA_010110895.2 Picea sitchensis
TCCCTCTTTCCTCACTCTATTTCAGTGTATATTTTGTATTTGGGTACCTAACAGGGCCTCGTTGTCGGGACCCATTATTTATTTTCACCATAGTGATGTTCAGAGGAGGTGTTGGAGTTACTTCACACACACCTAGGATTTATTTTTCCTAAGATTTTTCCTATGTTTGTTAGTCTCTATCTAGTATCCTAAATTTTAGGGAGAATATTCCTCTAGGAGAACATTCTCTTCAGTTTTCACGTCAGTTTGACTATTTTAGTGGAGTCTGGATGTTGCATTGGTTTTGTCACCATGCAAAATTGGGATCATCACCAACTACATTAGCCTTGGTATCATCACCAGACTAGTGCATTACCCATGATTCCTTGATCTCCTCCTCACTTCACTATGTTTCAGTCAGTTAATTGAAGACTGGTAGACTAGTTAACTTAGCTAGGTGTCCATTCACTCCCGTAACTACCCGAGAGACTAGACTAGGTGCCAGATCACTCCCGTAACTGCCCGAGAGACTAGACTAGGTGGCAGTTCACTCTCGTAAATGTTGGTGTGTGTCCATATCACTCTAGACCACCACTATGGCCCATTGGCTTCACCTCCAGTGCGCATTGGTTGAGTTATACAGAGTATATCATGTGTAAATTATTCATTATTCATTACGGTTAATGGGAATTCTTCCATTCTTTCTCTCTTGCTTCTTCTTTCTCAATTTATCTCTGCAAATGTATGTGGTATTTTATAGCTATATCTATTATGTGAAGTTTCAACACATTTACAGAAGACACGTGCCAAGGGGTGGTTGTAGCATCTTCCTCAAATTGGAAAATCCCATATTTCTTAATGACCTTGGCATGATTGGTAGTAGATTGAATAAGGATTTGATGACTATAGATACTACCAATCATAGATGAAGCAAAAGGTTGTGAGGAGGAGGAACCTCTGGTTCCACTACCACTACCAGATGACATCATATTAAAGGTGAAAGGTATGAGTGATGAAGATGAACTGGAAAAATCAGATAGGGTTCGCCTAAGAGAATTTTTTTGTGTTTGTAAAACAAACTTTCTCCTCCCTATTTCAGAAATAGGAGTAACTTCAGAGGACAATCCTCTTCTTCTTCGATAAATACGAGAATTATAGGACATGAAACACAAAATATTAAACAAGTAAGAGGAAAGGTTACTATTGATTTTTGGGTTGCCTTTGCCTAGCTTCCCAACATTCATGAATATTTATGTCCCTTTCAATTACTTCCCAAGAGCGTTCAAGTTCAACACAAGTACTAGGAGTTTCTAAAATAGTTTTAAATAAAGTCAATGTAATGTTGGTTTGGTCATCAAGACCATTTCCAATATTGGGTTGTCTCGCAATAGGTATTGTCATGGAAAAAAAATCAATCAAAGAGTAATCAGAGAAAATAGAAAAATAAAATAAAATTGTGATACAATCAACCAGAAAGATATGGAAGATCTCCCCAGTATGGTCGCTAAATAAATGTTTAGGAAAATATATGAAGAACCTTACTCAAGCATTTTTAGATCTTGCCAGGCTAAGGAAAGATAGTTGTGAATGTCACCTGGAGTTTATAGTCTTTAATCCAAAACAATCTCTTAATCCACAAATAATATGTACTAGTGACTAAGGTTGATTTTATATGTTATATGTAACTATGTAAAAGAAAGAAAAGAAAGATATACATAAGTGTGTACAAGAAAAGAGATGAGAATAAAAGTAAAATCTGAACAATATCATTAAGATATGCATATGAAACTGAAATCAGAGATCTGATTTTTATATTAATTTCATTCTGAGATACAAAGAAAAATTCTCTTTACAAACCCCTACGAGGGTGGGACCAAAGTCAGATTTATAAGTCACCGATGGACACCATACAAAAAGACTCTAAAAACAAAAGAAACTAAAGCTAAAGATATGGATCAACTTGCCATAAAAGTGTTGTCACTTGACTCTGCAAAATATCCTTTATCGATCATGAAATCTAATCCATAAACAAACAAGGACACACAGACTGTCAAGAAAGACCTTTAGAAACAAGTTGTTGAAATATATGATTCAGTTTTGAATCATGTTGCCTTCAATAAGGCCCTGATGTCATCAAGATGGTTTAGCTTTCTAGTAAACTCAGAATGAATGAAAAAAAAGAAGTATCTCACAAGTACAGAGAAGACCTTATATCAGAAGTTCTCATTTTGTTCTCTCCTCCTTTTGTCTCTTCTTTTGATTGGGCTTTTATTCTTCTTCAAACAAGTTATGGTAGTTCAACTACCTTTCTTTTGTTAATCTTTTGTTAGCTTAACCAATAGTTTGAGACAAATAGATAATAATAAAATAAATATGGGTTTATTAAATAATAACTAAATAGGTGGGACCCCTAATCTCTTTGTTAAATTTTAACTAAATATGACTCCTCCTTGGTACTCCCTTATTATTGACTTTAATAATCAGCATAATGTGAAATATAATAACCCAAGATATGCTCCAAAATTTGCCTTGTAACTCCCATTCATATAAATAGTCAAACATTTTATTATCAAGAAAAATAAAACATGACTATTGACCAAAAATAAGATAATATCCACGTTGTCCAAAACATTATGTCTAAATATATGTTTGTTGTCCAAAAAAAATAGTTTGTTTCCATACCAATAACAACATTAAAATCCATATTTTCTATGAGAGGTGGTTTTCCTCTTTTCACTACTTCCCTCTTTTGATCTTTCTGTTGTTTTTACTTTCATAGTAGCCTTAGCCTGATTGGAACCTTGAGGATGGATTTCGTTGATGACATGAGATAAATTGTCTTTGAGGTGGAGATGGGAGGACATTGATTCAGTGGAATTTCTGGAAGAGCTAGGGGAATTGGCCACGTTTTTCCCTTTATCAATCTATGGTTTGGGCATGGTAGTTTTGATCCTTTTGCTTGCATGTGAAGACTGGGTTGGAGAAGCAATGCGATCAGCTTGAGCATTTGGATTGAATGGTGATGGAGGAGGAGAAAATGGAAATGATATTATAGGTCAACCATTATGATGTGCAGTAGGTTGATGGACGATCTCTTGCCAACCATCATTGGTAGGTGGTTCTAGTTGCATAGAAACATGAGGTGGAACACAGATACCAGAGAAGTTTTGATGTGGCTGGAAAGGAGGCCTCTCAGGTTGAGGTTGGAGAATCCCTTGGCCAACTAGGTTGAATAACCCATCTTGAAAAAGTTGATTTAGTTATTGCGGATCAACGTCAAAATGTATTGAGAATCATGGCCTTCTATGACCTCTTTTCCAATTGTTTCCTCTACCTCTATTTGCACCTCTGTCATTGCTACCCTTGCTAAAAAAACTCATTCTGAAGAAATATTTAAATCAGAATACGTAAACATTTAACGATCCATTCTCTAATACTCTGCCTAAATAAAATCAAGATGTTGGCTCTATTATTCACAGCAACAGCATATGCAATCCATCCATTGATACAATCCACCAAATACTGAATTTAATAATTAATTGCAATTGAATAAGGAATTACAGGGTTGTTGGGAAGATGGGGGCTTTGTAATGAATGAAAAATGATATCATGAAGGGAATGAACAAATGGATATTTTTCAAGCAAAATGGAGAGTCTTTTCCTTATAAAACAATGCCTCCATATTGAAACCTTCACTCAAATCATCATCCAAATATTTTGAATAAATTTATAATAACAGAAGAGGGAAGTGAGTTAAATGTTATTGGGAGAATGATGGGAATATAATGAGCAAAAAAGTGATATCATGGACGAGAGTAAGATGGTTACTATTCTATTAAATAAAATATCAGTCATTAATTCTATAGTTCATAATAATACTCTTTACTATAAACATTTTACCATTGTTCGCCAAGCCAATTTAGAAAACAAGACTCCCATCAACAAAATCTGATTTGAGCCACAACCATTTATTTTGTTACACTTCATCATACAACATCCATGAACTACAACCTTTAAACTTGTTTAATATCAAATTCAAGGAAAATTCTAGAACTGCCAACCTTCGTAATCTTCTTTCTCTTTTTCAAAACCATAGATGTTCTTTTAAAATGGTAAAGTGTTATGTAGGAGACGATTAACAAAGAATTTTGGCTTAGCAATAATCATAACTAAAATATTTTAAATCAGCATGAAAGACTGAAAGGAATCACAAGTACCTTTCAACGGTGCATCAAAATTTTCGCTATAACCTAAAATCATTAGCATGGAAACTAAAGTGGCTTGAAAACCCCAATGTGAGTTTAATAATCATCAACTCATATTAACTTCAGAAGTCAACCGAATTCCTCATGGATAAATAACACAGCGAGCCCACAATTTTGTGATTTTGAATCAATGTTATGGTTATTGGGGCAAGAAACAAGACTTCAAATTATTTACATGTTCGAATTCGATGGGAAACAAGGCCTGGAACAAAACAAAGTAGGCGTGAGGCTTGCAATTCATCCCATAAGCAAGGCGATAACAATTCCTTCCCAAAAATAGTTTCCTGACAAACTTCCAAGGTGAAAGCATTTATAACACACGGGTCCTCATAACTCATCAAATGGAAAGAACTACAATTTTTTCAAGTTCTAGGTCTGGCTAGCGTAATATACGAAACCTTCATTGCCCTTTTCTTTTACAAAGAAAGAGAGTACTTTCAAAATTAATCATAGAATCTGAGCGAAAACAAACTTATTTACTGTAAAAACCTTTGCCAACAATATAATTGCCAACGTTTGTTCCAAACGTAACCAAACAATGTAATCCAACAAGAGTAGAACGCCGAATGATATTTCGGGTTCAAATCAATTTTACGCAAACAAGAAATAAAATATGATCAAAATACATTTTGCACAGCGAGAATGCAAACAATCCACCGTAGACTTTGTATCAACAACATAAATACCACGTTTTCTTTAGGCACAACACAATTTTATACCCTAACCCAAACACAAAGTAGAGCTATATTTTTGGTTCGAGTTGCTCAAATGCCTAAAGGAAAAACAAGGAAAACCCAAATCGAAATGCGATTTCGCACAGCTGGAGTGTTTTAAAAGAAATGTTGTAAACTTTGGAGAACAAATACATTTTGCATGCAAAATCCTAGAGCCGACAAAACGATTTTAACTCGAGCAGAGCTTAAATTTGATGAATGAAGAGATAAAAGCTTCATACATGTAAGAGTAATTCTAAAGAAATGACAAAACACAACTCCTTTTCCCCAAGGGAAAAAAATGGTGGAGTTTCTATTTACCAGAGCGCCCACAACAAATACCAAAAACATAGTAAAGGTGGTGTCCTCGAGATAGGGTAAGAACGGCGTGCAATAAATGCACGTTTCTTCCCATCTCCCATATATTAAATGTCATCAACCACAACATAGTGAAGCGTGCTTAGCTTCCATCAACTCTTCACACACATATCAACTACTTTGGAGAATTTACTATACGAATTGCCAATATCAAAAGTCGAGTCCAAAACCAACACATGGATCCACAACATATATAATTTGCCAAAGAAATTCCATACCACATGATGACCCATTGTCCAAATATAACATATGTTTGCATGCAATTTGAACTTATTGTTAAAGTATAGATGTAGCAAGGACAAGAATGTTTAACGACATAAATATTTCTTTTCAAATCAAACTACTAACCAATCATCCATAAATTGCAAATAGAACCAGAGTTTTTCTTTTGTTCCTAACTGTGAAATTATTCATGTAATGCAATCATAGGAAAAGCTTGGAGATCTTAACAAGAGGATTCATTTCCTTTTATTACTATTCCAAGGGGGTCCCACCTATTTAGTATTAATAATATGTACATATAAATGCATTGCAACTTATTTGCAAGCATGGATCTCATGTTGCATTTTTTTAGGTGTCAACAATGTGCCTAATTACTCTTTTGAGATTTTGTTTTAGATCTCTAGTTTATTAGTTTTCATTGTCTTAATGGATAACATAATCATCATCATCATAATCATTCATCAACATCAAATACACAAATACACAAATACTCCAATTTAGAGAACATATGCCATGAAATGTGTGTGTGTGTGTATTCAAAATCGTCTCAACTGTACATTTTTTATAAACATCATGCCCGAGATACAAAACGACAATAGGTGCCCAAGCATGGAAGAATAATATATGGTGCCCTATATACAAAATGGCACTCATTGGTCACTAATTGACCACTTCCATCCTCACAACTATCATGTGCATCCTAGAAGTCAATATTTCTCCTCTTACTTGAAGAAGGACTTCAAGTTGTTTTATGCATGGGTGTGGTTCATCTCTTCAGAGACTAGAATAAGAAACAACATTCTTATAAAAAAATCGCGATGAATTAAGGAAATTACAAAATGATACTTTATAATTCATGCAAAGCAAACTCACCACAGATGATACTGAAAATTTCAAGGGCGTTACCCTCCTCCACAACCCTAATATATCATCCATGCCACCCTGTAGCAGTTACAAGAATCAAATCATGAAATTTAAACAAAAATGCTTAAAATTGATTCCATTCATGATACATAAAAAATTCATCAATGAATGATCTCACCGTGAATAACTCATGCAATGATGGAGAGTCACTAGCAAGTGGAGCACTCGACTGTACAAGTTTATCTAAGAAAAAAATTGGTGTGGCATGGAATATGTTATCCACATTAGACGATGGATGGGGGTATGTGTGAGAGTGTAGTGGTGCAACCTCAATGGATGAAATGATTTGGGTTGCAACAAGGACAATTGATGGGTGGCGTATGTATGCATCCACTGTATACAGATGAGATGGCAAAGGTGGTGGGTATGGATAGTGATAAACCCTCATGGATTGTACGAGCGATGGTAAAACCCTTGGGATGGAAAGTGATATCCCAAGAGCCGAGGTAGGGTGGCCAAGGATTGGAATTTCCCTTTACCTGGGGACAAATGATGGGTAAATGTCGATGGTGGTGGTGGTGAATGGGATGGTGGTGACACAGGTGACCTGCAAGTGAATGAACCAACATGTATACATATTTGTGATACTTTTATTAGTACAAAAAGGTAAAATTCAACCAAAACAATATAACAAATTTCTAGGTAGACATGGTTCATCATTGTATGATACTGTAACCTATAGAAGCACAACAACATTATATTTGATTTTTCATAAACATCCTGTAGAAACACAAATATCTTATAGATGTCGCAGAATAGTAGTAAATTAGTGAGGTTGTCAAAGAATAAGCAGAACACTATGGTGAATTTATTGAAAGTGTCGCATACTTAAGTATGTGGTACACCGAACGAGTAGGTTGTTTCTACTGTTGCATCGGTGGTGGAAACTGACACTAATGAATCTGTCAACATTGAGGGTCTGTTATTCGAGCATAGCAACTGCAAACATCATATAATTAGATATAGAAAAAAATACACAAAAAAATTATATATATATATATATAATCAATGAAGAACATAGAGATGATCAAGATACTAACCTCTTCCATGGAACTCTCATATCTACTAACCTATGTCTGCCCATAATAAGTATTCCCATAGCTCGAGCATCTGTGAGGGTCGCATGAACACCTAATATGTCCATGCACCCTCTCTTGGACGGACTCTACTACAGGGCTTGAAGGACTATCTCGTCTCCCAACATCACCTGTAGGTAGCTCCTACCAGGATAATGCTATAAAATTGTTGTGTTGCACCAAGATTCGAGTCAAGGTGGATATGGATGTCTATGTCTGGCTTATGCTTTCCACTATGGGAGGATGTTGAGCGGGGGGTTTAGGCCTTCGCCTAGGAGGATGAGGGCCTAACACTAAATCACACCTAGCATTTTCTCTATCATGTGCAGACCTACGACCCCCACCATGGAATTCGCAGATGTCAAAGTAGTTGACATGGAGACCTAACATAAACTTTGTCCATAATTTCCCGAGGAAATATAGAGACACCTCCCTATTATTGTAGGGAGGTTTGTCAAAAACCATAAACCACCTATCCATCCAATTCTCTAAAAATGGTTGGTAGGTGCACCATTCCATACAAATGTTTCTCTTTGTGACTGGTGGTTGTACTTTGGTTCTAGGATCAATGAACAATGTCATCAACTATTGTTTTGTAATGTTTAAGTCTCTAACTTTGTTTCTATCTAGCCCATTCCTATAATATTCAAACATTATAGCCCTGTAATCAGAAATATACTTAATTACCTTGGGCACTTGCAATAGAAGATACAATGGTGTCCAATGAACTAGTTAGTGACAATCGTGAGAGCTCTCTAGTACTCTGTAAGTCTCAAACAATAGTTCTAAGAGACCTCAACCCCTCATTAATTTCCATGTTTATATTTGTCAGTTGTGGGTTAGAGTTTGGTGTGCGTTCTATGGTGGTGTTAGGTTTTGGTTTTCCTTAGGCTTCATGTTGATTAAGTTTTGCTACTATATAGTAATGAAAAAAATAATTTAGGTTCATTTTTTGAAGATTTAAACAAATTAGGAAATTGAAATAATTGAAATTCCATGCAAATACATACTTAGAATCAATTGAAGACCATGTCAGCAAAGTGTGTAAACTAGGTCAACAAAATCGAGACAGCCTTTTGCTCAATCTATTTTAATAACTTGTGGCACGGTCAGTCTATTATTGAAATAGATCGATCGCGACCCCTTTTGGGGGTTATAAACAGATGATTGTGCACGTGTTCCTAGATCGTGTGCGCATTCCTGCCAAGGGACTATCTTGGCCTCCTCATTAGCGATTCGAGGATTGTCGAGCTTGTAACATCAAGAATGCGCACACGCTCATGTGTGAACGCATTCATGCTCACCCCATTGTCACTTTTTTGTCCACCAACTTCTTGCGGACACCCATAATCTATCTTTAGGTAAAAGCGTATTTATTTAATGTGTATTCATTAGTATGCATTTGTAATTATGTAATCCAATGGTCACAATATGTTCTAAACATAAAGTGATCCAACTTTTCATGTTTTTCTCAACACTCACAACTATACTGACCCGTGGATTAACACCAAATTAGTCCATGATCTCTATTTAAAGATCATGGATGGTCATTTGCTGAAGATCGATTGTGAGAAACTCTTATGTACTAACAACAATATATTGTCTCAAGTGGCTGCATTGGTTAAGATCATGGATTGTTTCTCTCTTTGAGGGTTTTTACCACTTAAAAACACCAATGCACTGATCTTTGATTTAGTTGTGTGAGTGGTTTCTTAAGGTGTTCGTCATGTGTGGAAATACCATGTTTTGTCGGACATTGATGAGTTGAGTTAAATGGTGAATTTTTGAAGTAGAGTTGATTATGAAGCAAATGTTTATGTTTATTGTGATTTGAATATGTCATTTATGATTGATTGTCACCATCATGGAAAACTACTGTGGACATTTGTGAAATGCTAGTCCTATTTGAGGAGGGATCTACAATGTGAATTTTGTTGTCTAAAGAAATTATTAAATAGACTTAACATTTAGATAATGGAATTCTAACTCATGTTGATCGATATAAAATCCAAATTCTGTCATAGTGAATCAAGAGGAAGGATTTTTATTTTGTAAACGGTCTTAATTCATATACTTTGATTTGCATTGAACTGCATTCGTTAAACTTTTGGGCCAACAAACCCCTCTTTTAATGTTTATAATGTAAGTACATTACATCATCCATAGTGCCATTAGCCATGAGATGAGTCATGTATAAGAAATGCTTAGTCTATACAAGAAAAACGTAGGCCTGAGATTAACATTTTATAACAAAAATTTGCTTTGTATCCCAAGCAATGGTTATAGGTTTAAAGTGGGGATTTAAAACCTAACCATTGATATTATGGTTCATAGGCCATACCTAAGCCCTCAAACCATGACATGTGCCTTGCAAAAAGAGTATTTGTCCAACAAGAGGAATATAAGACCAATTTCAATGATTAGACATTATAGAAATATGTTATGTGTCCCAAATCATCGCTTGGGACGCCAAACAAGATATTCAAGCCCTAATCATTGCTTTTAGAACTCATAAGGCATACAAAAAGGCCTTGAACTACGACACATCCCTTCCACAAAGAATCTTTGCCCTACAAGAAGAATATGGACCCAATTTCAACAATTCAAAGATAAGCCTTGTGACCCAAGCCATGGTTTGGAACCAAAAACTATTTACACAAGCCTTGACATTGGTTTTTAAGGCTTAGTCCATACACAAGGCCTTAGACCATGACACAAGCTTTCTACAAAAAATATATATAGTGTACACGAGAAATATGGGCCTGACTTTGACAATTGAAATATAAGACTTACACTCATGCCAAGGTTTGGAACTGAAAACTATAGATTCAAGCCCTAACCATAGCTTTTAAAAACAATATATCATACACAACCTTTTTTCCATAAAATATGCCCTACAAAAATTGTCTTTAGTGGAGAAGAAAAATATGAATAATGATTGCACCAATAAAGATGGGTATTGTAAAACAAACCATAAATTAAGACATACCAATAAAAATGCTATAAATGAGTATAAATGAGGGCACCAATAAATATGAAATAAAAATGAGTATTGTAAAACAAACCATAACCATAAATTAGAACACAATAAAGATACCATAAATGAGGGCACCAATAAAACAAACCATAAATCAGAGCCAAAAACAAAAAAACCAAAAGTCACAACATAATTTATGACACAAATAAAGATGTCATCAATGAGGGCACCAATAAATATGGGTCTTGTGAAGCAAACCATAAATCAGAGCCAAAACAAAGAAAACCAAGAATCACAACATAAAGCATATAGAAGAAATCCTTAGCCTATGTAAGATATTTGACAATAAATGGGTTTGATCGGGTAAGCAATGATTCAAAACAAAATCAGGATTTGAAGTAATACACCTTTCGAATATTTTTATTATTTAGATGTCTGGATATATTAAGAAAACATAACACTTTCAATCAAACAAGGTAATATTGAAATTAGATTTTCTTTTGCATTTACATAAAGAGTATAACGGAATATTCACTACTTAATGTACAAAATGACACTGCATCTTGGAAAAGTTTATAACGAAAATAAAATTAGTAATTCTGACTTTGTTGCTTTTTTTCTCTACACTGCAACTCGTGAACATCTTCAAGAAACTACTTCTCCATCCGTGACACTGAAAATAAATGGTTTGAATATAAGCCAGCTCATCAACCATAATGCCAGATTTAAAACTCAGAACTAGAGCACATTAGATATGTTTAATCATAGATAAAAACAGAACTAAATGCATAACTCTCACTGCAAATTTGATCATGTTTGATATCTCTCACTGCAATTTTAATCATGTTTTGTGATTCAGACCAAATACTAAGTATCTTTGAAGCACAAACTTATAAATAAGCAATGCATAGCTTTATTATTTCTGAACAACCATATATACAATCTTTCCCAAAGTTTCTTTAGAGTTCATTTTACTCTGATAAAAATCATGATTTCTTCGCTTGAAAAATGGAAACGTTGACATGCAAACTTAAAATAATTGATGCATGAGAATTAATCAGAGGAGATGTTTATCATGGCTTCTTTTCCACTACCACGTCCTTTCATGACATGTTGGCGAAGTCCCATAATATGAATATTTCCAATGTAATTTTTCCACTGGATATTCTTAACATCAAATCCGAAACTCTCTTGTTCTTCTTCTGAAAGCTCTTGGAACAACTTCTCCGAGTTTGAGATATCAAATCTGGACAAACATCCAAAGAAATGTTTAATGATAAATCAGCAGCCATTACCAATCATGTGCTTATAGTGTTTAATTCCCTGGGAAACAGCTGCAGCATATCATATTTTAGGCATGAAATCTCCGCTACCTTTGCAGACAACTCACCTTCCTTTGTAGAATGAGTATGGCTCGTAAATTTTGGCCATGTACTTCAATTGGTCTGTTGATATGACAGAATTGTGTTTCTGTTTTTCCAACATACTTTCAGCGGATGATGATAACCCAGCTATCTGCATGTAGACCATGATTTTGTAATGTATGGATATTCTCTTCTTACATTGTCTTAAAATGAAATGCTAAATACTAAACAAATACAAAAATGCTATTTCAACTTACACTGCTTGGACTGGTGTCCAAGTCTTGCCCACAGAAATCCTCCATGGTATGCAGGCAGGTTATTTCCTTCAGCAATCTTACTGGTTTTCCTTTGTTGTCAATGTATGGATTACATTTAAAATGTTCAAATATTATATTAAAAATTTTTCCAAGTCTTATGGGATTTGCAACTGAAGAAGCAACCTGATAAACCTTTAGACCCGGTTTTCCAGCATGCTTTGCTATTGCTGCTAAAGTTGCATTCACAACCATGTCTACAGGTACCTGTAATAGCAAGGAGATAAGTGAAGTGTTTATTACATCTCCTACTAGTTAAATAAAATGATAAAAATCATCTCCTGTATCAAATATATCAGTTTTAATCTCCAAATCCTCAATTTTTTAAGCACTCAAAATGTTTGAGAGTCTGTGCTTGATCCCTTGAATTCAGATGAAGATTGATCTATACACATTTTAATTTATTAAAAATTAGCATATTTATGGAAAATGAAAAACTCAAAAAATTAATAAACAGCTTCGAAATCGTGCTGTGGTATTATCACTAACCAGATCGAGCACAGTATCTGAATCAGCCAAGAAGCTAGATAGCTGACCTTTACCATAGAGTGTAATGACTGGATCAAGCATTCTGCCAATAAAAAAAATCGATGTAACTCTTGTTATATTTAACTTTATAATATATGGGATTCGACAGATGATTTTACTTACCGATGGCCTTCTATCCATCCAGGAAAAGGCTGACTGTACGTGCTTTCAATAACACTGGGACGAACAATAACTACAGGTAATTCTTCCCTGCCACTAACCATGAGCATCTCAGCCATTGCTTTCGTAAAAGTATATGTATCCTGCCATCCATATGCTCTTGCCCTGAAAGCAGAAAAACACCCACAATTATAGTTTTTTACTGTACTTAAATACCTATAAACCTTTGTGCGAAGGAGAAATAAATGATGCAAAGGGCTACATTGATACTATGGGCGAAGAGGATCATTAATAGGAACACCTTTCCATGCCCAAATCTTTCATCCTTTGAGCGATTTTCTTTTGAGAATCTACTCGTCCCTTGTTGCAGTTCTGGAAATTTGAAAATTCAATCTCTAAACCCTCGCGAACTTTGTTTGCTAAATGAAATTCAGCTTGGATGTTTAGAGGTGGAATAAATTCTGCTTTCTCCTTTCCTATACTGTGCCCCATCTGAAAAGGCTTCTCTAATGCTCGACCTGGTCTCTGCCCGTTGACATATGCTGGAGTGAAAAGAATATAATTAGGGAAAAAAAGTACAATCTGACCTGAACACTATTTAGGTAGATATCAGTTTTATAAGAAGTTCAAGAAAGCCCTGTTTTCTGACATTATATTGTAAATATCAGTTTTCTGAGTTTTCTGACATTATATTTTACAGTACTGCAATATGGTAAAAGTTTCCCTAATATGACCCCATATCAGTTTTCTGAGTTTTCTGACATTATATTTTACAGTACTGCAATATGGTAAAAGTGTAAAAGTTTCCCTAATATGACCCCAATAAATTATTCATATGTAAAATTTGCATCAATCAAAAAGTTAAAATATTTGAAATAGGGATTTTAGATGGTAAATATTATGCACCATATAGATTTTGCATCAACTCCAACCCATTTGTGTAACCCAAATCCTCCAATTGATGCACAAGTGGGTTGGGGTTGATGCAAAATCTATAGGTTGTATTTATATTATTTTGTTATTATCATTTTTTTAATCACATTTATATTGTTTTATTAAGTAATGTTTTTTTTATTAGTTAAATAACTTTGACTTGTGGGATTGGTCTGTGGCTGAGATGTCATGATCACACCTGCTTGGACCCACCAACCCTTGAAATGGCTGGATTTTAGGTGTCCCATAAATATGTAACTTTACTTACTAAGTGCCTTAACAAGGCACTCCCTCACATTGCTCTACCCCAAGGAGACAATTTTTTCAATCAATATTAATTAAATAAAAGTCAATTATTTTTTTAATAATTTTTTAAAAATAATTTGAACATTTTTTTTATTATAAAAAAGGTATTTATTGTAAAATAAAAAAAATTCCCAATTTTAAATATTTAAAGTACCTAACTTTAAAGATGAACAATAAAAAAAAATAATAATTAAAAAAAAAAACTCAATTTTAAGTAGTAGCTAACTTTGAGATCATCAAAAGAATTAAAAATTTTAAATAAAATATTAAAAAAAACATTTTTAACAATAATACCATATACAAGAAAACAATGGCTAATTTAATATTCATATAATTTACTTAAAAAATAAACAAAATTATTTATAAACTTCTATTAAAAAAAAATCTTACAATAATCTGAAAATGATTTGTATAATGTGAACATCAATACATAATAAATAATAAAAGAGAAATATCAATAGTATGATAAGTGTGAGAACAAACTTCTTTCAAATCTCATAATCCCTTCAATATACATTAATAATTAAAATAAATTCATTTTAATTCTTATTTATCATATATTTTTTAATAATAAAAAATCTTCAAAAAATATTTATATTTATAAAAAATTAATTAATAAAATACTTTCTGTTTTATTTTATTTTTGGTTCACTAGGCTGCTGATATCTTATAGTCTCTTCTACACTGAACTATAAAGGTATCCCTCCATCTAATAAAAACAAAAACAACTTTTACACCATTGTAAAAAAACTTCCAACATTTTAAAAAATGAACATATCCCACTTGATGTGCCAGATTTATAAGATTTTGGCATTGATGGCTTTGTCACACCTTATGTTACATATTTATAAGATTTTTGCATTGATCACTTTTCAGTCAAATTATAAATCAAACCAGTTAGTCAACTAAAATATTGAATTATTTTCATCAAATATACTATTTATAATAACTAGCACAGCCACATAATTGTGGCTGATCAACGCCAAAAAGCTGATAAGATGAAAAGAATCTTTAAAAGAATATATTAAATTTTATTATTGATTAACAATAAACGGTTGAGCTTCATTTATTTGGTGTTAATATTTTAATTTATGTTAATCATTTACATAGCAATTAGTTAGCTATCAAAGTAACTTTTAAATATAATTAGGTAAATGTAAAAAAGTAAACACATAAACTGACGTCTTTATAATAGCTAGGAAGTTAATGATTGAAATCACAGCCATATATTTTGTGTGACTACTAAGAATATTCCAGCCATACTTAATCGTGTCCATAGAAAACTTATTAAGCACTAAACTCCTATTAAATCTGCCCATTGTCAATAGGTGTACGCATTTCGATGTAAAAATAAAAACCACTGTCAAATCACTCTTAGAAAGAAAAATATCTTACAATAATACAAAACTGACCAAACAATGCACAGTAAACAATAAAGTAGAAATATTGACAGACTACATTAATGAATATGTCGTATAATTACAATACTCACTATTTTCTAATTCTGACAGAATTTATAATAATTTAAAAGTGATTTACTATGTGAATACATCACAATGCAAAACTATCTTACAATAATGCAAAACTGACCGAACAATGCACAGTAAACAATAAAGTAAAATATTGACAGACTACATTAATGAATATGTCGTATAATTACAATACTCACTATTTTCTAATTCTGACAGAATTTACAATAATTTAAAAGTGATTTACTATGTGAATACATCACACTTACCGGTGGACATATGCATAAAAAGTTGGACATTTTCGCAGCATTTGCCAAACTCCAAAAGGCGATAAACTCCAGTCGTGTTGGTTTCCAGAGCAACGTCATACCTAGACCATTGCATTTACGGTGAGCAGATAGCAGTAACACGCAGTATGCAGCATTACCAGTTGAAACAATAAAAAAAAAACTATCTACTGTAATGAAGCTGGCCGGTTTGATCGAAATTCTTCAAATAACATTACATGTTCAATATCAATCAAAGTCTGGTAAGATATATATTAGCCAGTTAAAATCATACAAAAACCTTTCATCAAATGTAGTAGTGGCTGCGGAGCTGACAATGATATCTACTTCCTCCATGAGCACATCGGCCATATCTTCTTCTATTCCAAGATTGTGTTTCGTCATATCACCCGCTACAGGAACCAGTCTTTTCAACATGAATTTCTCGAATTCATCACCATAGATTTCACGTAAGCATTTGAACAACTCGGCGTTCATAACCTAAGATTGAGAAAATCTTTATAGTGAACTGACACCATCGCACCAATCAATAGTACACTAGATTGCTTTATCTACAAATTGTCCAAATAAATCAATGCACAGCTAAAAGAGACCTAAAGAACTATCAGGAAATCATGAAGGCCAAGATTGATCTTACTTCATTCTTCAGTCTCTTTAAAGCAGACGCGGAATCGTCAGCCCTGATTATCAAAAACAGCTTTCCTATATCTGGCTGGATCCTTAATATTTTCTCTATCAGCACTGCAGATATGGAAAACAACATTTGATTACAAGCTTAAAAAATCATAATATAAGTAGAGTTGATAATCTATGGAAGTTGCCCTATACCTTTTGCAACGAAACCAGTGGCACCTGTGATGAGAAAGTTCTTATCCTTGATAAAATCTACAATTCCAAGGCCCTTGCATGGAGATATAACCTTGATGCTTCCTGAAGCATTACTCTCGATATTTTTCGGACTGGTACTTGAGGCCTCGAGCACTCCGCTGAATCTTCTGTCATCTGAGATCAAAGTAGCTTCCGCAGTACACATTTCATGTTTTGCAGTGATCAGAGATAACTTGTCAGAAGCGACTGTTTGGCGGTAGAATCGATTGCCTGTTCTCGAACTCATACTTTTCCCAATGCTTATCAGCAAAGAGTTGGGCATAGACTCAGGGAGAGGGAAATTTTTCTTCATTGGGAGCAGCCATTTTGATTTCTTATCGAAATATGTAGCAGAAAAATAATCCAAAGTAAGCTTTGGATGTAGAATCACTTGTGATGCAGCCATGACAGACCGAATGATATCAGACAGTGAGTTTTACAGATATGCTGCTCTAAATACCGGAAATTTTGATTTCCCACAAGCTGCATGGTGAGAAACCCCGGTATCATAGGTTACATTTAAAGCCCAAGTACCCCTCCGCCTGAAATAAAAGATGGTGAGTAAATTAATGAGTTCGGTGAGTTCATAACATCTCACCAAACCTGAACTCACCAAACTTATTAATTTATTAATTTACATTTTCTGTAGTAGTTCGTTTTATGTGTGGAGTTAAGGTTATGACTTTATTTGTAAAATAGAGCTCACTAAACTAATTAATTTACATATTACATATATCGAGTAGGTTAACTACTGAGTAGTTTTTCAGTAAATAAATGGGTCTTAATCTGGTCAGATTTTCAGGGGTAATTAAACCAACCCAGATGTTCAAAAAATCGATCAGAGTTCTGGATTGGCCAGAAATTTAAAAACTGGTCGCCAAAAGTAACTCTAGAGGGAAGATTGCTCCAGAGTTAGCCCACTCCAGTTTGTAGTATTTAGTTTTATGTGTGAAGTTAAGGTTAAAGGTTATTACATGACCTTATGATCTTAATTGTAAAATATTGGTGTAGATATTGTTTAGATTAAAATGGTTTTGTTTTAAATGTTTTATTTTTATAAATGTTAGAATCATGTTATATAAATTTGGACTAAATTTCAATTTTCTGTAATTTAAATTGTATTTCTAAATATATAAATGGATATTGTATTTCTAAATTGTATTTCTAAATGTATAAATGGATTCACTGCATATTTAATCATTCAAATCTACAGATTTAACAATTTCACATCAGATTTCTGACAAACTTAAACTATTTAGAAAAAAAACAAAATGGTCTAAACAAACGTTTAGACCAAATGAATTCACTGCAATTGTATTTCTAAATATATAAATAGATTCACTGCAGAATAAATTCATTTAAATCTGCAGATCTAACAATTTCACATCAAATTTTGAACAAACTTAAACCACTTAGAAAAAACCAAAATTTAGAACGTTTAGTTACTATTAAAACAATTTTTAGATTTTAATATGATTTTTAGGAAAATATTTTAATATATTATTTATACACTGATATTACTTTAAAAAAAACTATCCCAATAACTCCAAGTAACGTAAACCGTTTTCTAATTTGCTGAACTCTGTAACCTCCGTACGGACCGATGCATCTCTCTGCAAGGATTTTAAAAGACGATCGGAGAAGTCGAATTAAATCCTCTACCAACAATGACCTCCATTCTTAACCACATTCCACACTAAAATTGAATACGATTTCGATTCGATGGGTCAGACTATCTGGTTCAGCGGTTTTTAACATGAATTGTTCCACCTACTACTCTCCTGTAGTTATTATGATACCACTCTTTTTATTATTATGTGATACGAATCCGACCAAACTCTATATATCAATATGAATAAAATAAAGTATAACATAAATAAAGATTAAATTTAGATTCATTCATTGGGAAATGGGAGAGAGTAAATATTATTATACAAAGTTAAAATTGTGCTGCTATATTAAACTAACTAACAAATAGAGTACATATAAATACAAGAAATTGTTTCAAGATAAACAACTATCTTGATCTATAATTTAGGAAATATTTCAACCTCACACCAAATTAAAAAGCTAATTAGTTGGAGAGAATCTCTCATTCTAGTAGAGACTAAAACTCTACCTAATAATGACCAATAAACTTAATAATTAAATATGATCACACTAAAGACAAGTGAGAGTTACATATCCCAACACTCCCACGTAACGACTACTTGTTTTACCACCGTCATGGCAAGTCTTCATCATCACCAAGTCCTCTAAATTGAAGCACCTTGTAATCAACAAAGTCTATGTCTCGCTCAACCTAATATTTTCTCTTTGTACCTCGATCTTGCATCACCAAACTGTCAAAGTTGATATAAAGAGACAACCATCCACCGAAATACATGGGTCATCAAAGAGACAACCATCCACCGAAATATATGGGTCATCAGAGAGACAACCATCCACCGAAATAAATAGGTCATCAGTCATTGCAATCGTCAGTTTAGTAGGATGTTCTTCAGGTACATGGTTCATTCAACTTCTTGATGAACTCTCCTTGAATGTGGTTTAGTAGGATGTCATGCAGGTACATGGTTCATTCAACTTCTTGATGAACTCTCCTTGAATGTAAAACACATGGTTTTCTAGGTGATCCAAGAGGATCTAAGGAATGCTCATAGAGGTCGCCAGCTTTCCAACGACGCAAATGGTGTGTCAAACAGAGCTCGCATGCAAAAGCTATGGGCATTCAAAGTTTGGTCAAACCAGGGAAAATATGGGTGCCACGTGGCATGGCAGCAGCTGAATTGACAGTGGTACGACAGGTGGACCAACACTAGGTTGACACATGGCACAAGTTAATCAATGAGAGACTACAACATGGCAACTCCTCATTGGCCAGTAATGGTTATATGTGTATAAAATTATGAAGTCCAAGGGAATCAACCCCATGACCTCCAAGCTCCACGCCTTAACAAAGCTCCCATAACCAATGCACCACCACATATGACTTAGCCATATTATATGTGTTTATATATTTATTTTTGTAATAAAGTCCATATGGGGGAGAAAGGGCTCTGGGACTAGCCCCAACCCCAGCCTCTTGTCCTTATATATACCACACGACCCATACTTTCGCGTGAGGTGCTTAACTACATGCGACGGGTTTAATGTATATGGTATATACCATGTAATGAATTATATGTCACGGAGTTTGTTATGTCATATCATATGGTAACATATGTTATATATATGCATATATAGCTATATTAAAACAAACAACCACACATGTAACCAAAACCCGCAAAAAGAGCGATGGTCGGTGCCATAGTTTTAACCATTATGCCAACGTCCCATATTTAGTGGGATTCCTTCTAAAGTTAGTAATAAGTTACCACTAATTTCAGGATTTGGTTATAGAACCAATTAAATTGCACTTAATGTAAGCCATAAATTTTGGGATTTTGTTAAGACGGGTGGTCTATTTAATGGCACACACCCCAACGCATTGTACACACATTTTTATGTAGATTTTAGTCTCGTAAAGCATGCTAGGGGTACGAGGCGACACCATAAAGCGTGTTGGGGTCACCTAACAGAATTTCGAGTATTTTATATCATATTTGCAGTATTTTTCGCCAAAAATTCAACAGTGCACTATGTTTCTACATTTGAGCAAAGCAACAAAAATATCCTTGTATTATTTTGTGTGCCAAGGGTATTCTAGGGCACTGTAAGCATAATACAGTCGACTTTATGCTCACTTTTTTCATTTTTTCAAGAGGAATGCAAGGATGGTGTCCTTTTCTGCATCAGAGAAATGTATTTGAAAGGCGTCTTTAACTCTTGTATTGTAAATTCATGTTATTGTACTTGAAGCATTTGAGCATTAATAAAGTGATTATGCATTTTCTTATGTAAGATGGATTATGCAAATTATGATCATCAGTTAAAGTGTTTGTTTGAGTAAGATCGATCACTTCCATGCTATAAGCATTGTCAATAAAAGATATTTGAATGAGAAAGTGGTGTTGAACTTAGTGATATTTTCATATCAAGTGTTGTATAGGTTTTATCCATTTTCAGATCAACATGCACCTCCCAAAGTCCACCCATAGAGCATGCAGTCAACCCATGACATGGTTCCCTCTAGGTATTAAAGAACTCCAAAATAGAGGTTTATGCACTACAAATCAATAGGGATACATGACAAAGGGATATGCATTCCTAATCAGGTCTTACAACGATATGGCCTTTACATGTTACATAGATACATGTGCATACTTTACATACTCCACCAGGTACAAGCTCAAACATTTCAAGGACCAATACATCAAATTAAAACATTACATCATAGACTTGCTAAAAAAAATGTGACTCGCATTAACAAATGGTCATGAGTCTATTTTATTCAACTCAATTCACACAATTTACCTTGTTTGTCTGCAATTATCATGTTGCTTTCGCGCTTCTATTGCTTCCACACTTCTATTGTTTCTGCACGATTGCCATTGTCACCAGCTTCCCTTGGACTAATCTCTTTGTTGTTCTAGAACAACATCTTTGTTCTTCATGCTTATCATTCCAACAACTTCCCTTTACAAAGCAAACTAAGGAATGATTTTACATCACAAAATGTTACCAAGTAGGATTTCAACTCATCGACAAGAGATAATACCATCTTCCTCTTCTCCAGTTGTTTACATGTTTGGATTCTTCCTCTACGTCTTTGACGTTGGACCTTCAAATTCATTGTTAATTCATTGTTGTTGATTAAGGTTGGTTGTCATTGATGTCAACCCTTGAAGAAAGACCCGTAGCACAAAGTTTTGGGTAATGGACCCAATAGTGTTTGATGTAAATATGACTCATTATTGTTTTGTCATGGTTGATAAGAAGTAAATATTCCATCCATTCCTTCCATCCATCCATCCGTCCATTCCATTCCATTCCATCCATCCATTCCATCCATCCATCCATTCCATTCCATTCCATCCCATCGTCCCCTCCTTCCTTCCATCCTCCGTCCATTCCATTCCATTCCATCCATCCGTCCATTCCATCCTTCCATCCCCCATCCATCCTTCCTTCCATCCATTCCTCCGTCCATTCCTCCATTCCATTATCCATCTTCCTTCCATCCATCCGCTCCGGTCCGTCCTTCATTCCATCCATTCCATCCATTCCATCCATTCATCCGTCCATTCCGTCCATCCATTCCTCCATCCATCTCCGTCCATTCCGTCCATTCCATTCATCCCTCCATCATCCATCCTTCGTTCATCCATCCATCCTCCATTCCATCCTCCTTCCTTTCCATTCCATTCCATCCTTTCCAGTCCGTCCATCCTTCCTTCATCCATCCGTCCATCCATCCGTCCGTCCATCCATCCATCCACTCCATTCCATCCGTCCTCCATCCATCCGTCCATTCCTCCATCGTCCATCATCCATCCTCCATCCATTCCATCCATCCATCCATCCATTCCTTCCGGTCCATTCCATCCATCCATCCATTTCCTTTCCTCCATCCTTCCTCCTTCCGGCTCAGTCCATCCATTCATCTCGTCCATTCCATCCATTTCCATCCATCCTCCATTCCTCCATCCGCACACCATCCACCCACCATCCACCATCCAACAACCATCCATCCATCCTCCGTCCTTCCATCCTTCCATCATCCATTTCCATTCCATCCATCCATCCGTCCATCCTTTCCGGTCCATCCGCTCATTCCATTCCATTCAGTCCTTCCATCCGTCCTTCCTCCATCCATTCCTCCATCCATTTGATGATATTATTTTTAGTAGTGATGATGGCAGGTTAAACCAGAAATTTGCAAAGACATCGCAGTGGTGAAATGTCATTACTTGGAGAACAATACTTATTTCTGGGACTTCAGATAAGTCAAAAAAACCAAGGAATTTTATTTCTCAAACCAAGTATATCGAGGAGAAATGCTAAAGTTCGGAATGGAAGATTGCAAACCAATTATCTCCCATTCCAAACCGGTTGCAAGTTGAGCAAAGATGATGATTAAAGTCTGGTCGATATACAGGTCAATGATTGTAGCCTACTACATGTGACAACATCTAGACGGATATGTCGGCAGTTGGACGGGTAAGCACATTCCATGACACCGGGAATCACATGTATTAGCGGTAAAGAGGATCTTTAGGTATCTCAAAGGAAGCGAAGAGTTTGGATTATGGTATCCAAAAAGGAAAAGATCTATCTTATATTTCTACAGTCTGATTAGGCGGGGTTAATGACAGTAATAAAACGAAGCACAGTGGAAGCGGTGTTCATAGCAGGTGAGTGTTTGGTATCATGGCTATGAAACAATCATGGTGCTATCTATCTGTAGAAGTGAGAGTATATTCTTTGACATCAGCATATTCATACCACAGGTTCTTTGGATGAAACAAACTTTGGCCGATATCTGAGGTTAGTATGATGATCCCATTCAATATATTGTGATAATACAAATTATACATCGTTATCTCAAAAACCCGTTGATGCACTCCAATCTTGAGCACATTCCAATCAAGTATCACTTTCTCTGAGAACAAGTTCTGAAGTACTTATCAGTTGAGTATGTGGGCACAAAGAACAAATGGCAGACATCTCTACAAAACCGCTTCCAATGGAATCCTTTGAATATCTTCGTCAAAGACTTGGGTTATTTCTACTCCAAAATGAATGCTTTTGAATGCTTATCTTATATGTCTTAGATGTACAGGAAGCACCATAAAGAGGATGAAGTCTTTCGGGGAGGCGACCCAGGATGGAAAGGAATACCTTTGCCATTGTTGGCAAAGGGGGAGATCTATCGGAATCTTGAGGATAGAAGGCATGGTTCGGGATGTGTTGTCGAATCTCGAGAGAGGAAAAAGGCATGGTTCTATGGGGAGCATGATTTATATGATTTCAGTGTTGCATCGAGTGTTGCCATCAGCTACAAAGGGGGATGTGTTGATTAAGGTTGGTTGTCATTGAAGTATGTCAACCCTTGAAGAAAGACGTAGCACAAGGGTTTTGGGTAATGGAACCAATAATGTTTGATGTAAATATGACTCATTATTGTTTTCATGGTTGATAAAGAAGTAAATATGGATGAACTCAAAGTGGTCCACTTATGGTGAAAACCCTCCACAGGGAAAGGCGCTTTGTGGAGTAAGAGAACCCATGCTTAATTATGGAATAATGAGATGAAGGGAAAGTGGTGTTAGGGAAAATATCCTAGATGGATGAATTCTTGTCATGTCATTTATGTTGGTATGTGGAGCATCACATAGCTCCTCACGGTTAGAAGTTATGGCCATGAGAAGTTGGAGACCAGGTTTGGGTAAATGGACTAAGTTTGTTTGATGGGTAATGTATGATTGCCGATATATTTTCAAATAATACTTTCTATATGGATGAGTACATGTCATGCCATTTAAATTGGTGTAGAAGCGTCCACATAACTCCTCACGGTTTGAGAGTATGGCCTTACAGTGGAGGACCCTCATATGTCATCGAGAAACCCCAAAAGGTCAAAGTAATCAAAGTGGTTTAAGAGATTTTAAAGGTAAATAATAAAATTAGTAGGTGTATTATAATTCAAAGCGAATACAAATAAATTATTTCAATAACCGTTTTAATGGAGAAATTAGAGGACCCAACCCTAAAATAAAGGAAAGTGGGGCCAAGTGACCTAGAATATGTTTTTAAGGAAGCTACTTGGAGAGTATAAATAAGAGAGCAGAGGCTCTCATTTGAATCACACACTTGAGAATATTGAACAAATATAGGTGTTTGAGGTTCAAATAAATCTAGAAAGCGGAAATTCTAGGAAGGTGAAGAAAAGAAGTCAGAAATGCAAGGAAGGATAAATTCTTTTGATGGTGCTTTCTAAGGTATGTTACAGGTCATCTCACCATTTCGCTATAAAGCGTTTTCTATGATTTAGATCCCAAAATTGCTATTCAAGTGAGAAAACATATCCAAGTATCTTTGGTTCCAAATTCAGCTTGTGGGTCGTTTTATTTTGGAGTTACTCACATTAACCAAATAGGTTTTGTGGTTAGTTCTGAAACTAGTCAAAATAGGTGTTTAGGGTAAACCGTCATATATCATAACAGATCCAAATGTGGTAGAGACAAAATGTGTTAGTTAGGGTATAGGCTTTAGTATCTTTTTTAATAGTTTCGAATCATTTAATCAAATATTTTGTGTGAGACACTTGTACGCTCTATAAAGCTCTCTAGAATAGCGAATTGACAGGTATACCATTTTGCTATAGCTCCCCTTTTTGAGAGTTCCAAGTAGTTCCACTTGGAGGAATTGTATAAAACACAGTAAAGAACATCGTGTATCAGTTTCAAACCTTTATACATTATAGGTTCAAAATTATAATTACTTCAAGTTAGGGTTTGTTGACTAATCCAAACTAGGCATGGACAATAAAAGTTTGATAGAAATGCTAGTCTCTTACTGTTAAGGATTAGGGAAGGTTTGCGGGAATGTGATCGTATACTTAAGATTCTTATAGGAGCTACAAATCAGATTTTAGTAATGAAATTGATGAGGGCTTTGGTTGGGGCACATCTTAGTACATGGTTGAGCAGTAGTTGATGAGTTGGCACCCCTTGAGCTTAATATAGTTGATGATTTTGGTACAATGGCATTCATAGTTGATGGTAGTTGACACATGATTGTTTATGCACTGGTACATGGTTGGATACACTTATTTGTATAATTTTTTGTGTTCTGGTGTGCATGGTTGATACACTTATTTATGTCTGAGTTGGTCTGGGTTGGTATGGTTGATGCACTTGTTTATAATGCGAGGTTGGTCATGGTTGATACACTGATAATGGTCTGAGTTGTTAAGTTGGTGCACTGGTTGATACACTTGTTTATAATACAGATTGATTACAGGTTAGTACATGGTTGATTTACATTGATGCAGGGTTTGGTGCTATCTCAAAGTGATAGTGTGGTGTTTCCATCATTCTACTTCTACTAGGAGGTAGGAACAGGCAGAATGGGTAGTTTGCGCCACATGAGTTATATGAGGACATTGGGAGTTAGCCTCATACAGGTTTGTACTTGAGAGAGGGTAGAATTTGGGCTTTCCCAGGTTGTAGCCGAGAAACTAGAGGGTTGGAGACTCCTTCCGATTCTTGGTGGAAAACAAAGAAGTTGGTGCTTTCATGAATGTAATTCTTAAAGACATATAGAAAAAGAATTATGTGGTTTCTCCCAATTTGAGTTTCCATTAATGTAGTGTCTTGTGTATGTGTATGATTGTTCATTTGTTCATTGCTTATTTACTCTACGGTTAACTGTGTATGTGTATGATTGTTCATTTGTTCATTGCTTATTTACTCTGCAGTTATTGGATAATAATGCTTCATTGATATAACACTTGGATTATATGGTTAAAAGGGATTAAATTGCTCTATTACTGATTCACCCCCCCTCTCACTAATCCAACAACTGCCATTGTCACCAACTTCCCTTGGACTAATCTCTTTGTTGTTCTAGAACAACATCTTTGTTCTTCATGCTTATCATTCCAACAAATCCCCTTTACAAAGCAAACTAAGGAATGATTTTACATCACAAAATGTTACCAAGTAGGATTTCAACTCATCGACAAGAGATAATATCATCTTCCTCTTCTCCAGTTGTTTACATGTTTGGATTCTTCCTCTACGTCTTTGACGTTGGACCTTCAAATTCATTGTTAATTCATTGTCTTGGATTCACCTGCGATTTGTTAGATTATCTAATTCTAACAAAACCACTACATTCATATATAGTTAGCTACGCTCAATGTAAATGCATCTAATTCCAAAACATTTATGAGTTCCACCAGTAACTCGTTCTTCTTGGAATTTCCAAATAGGCAATTGTCATATTGGTCACATCTAGCAATACATCACACTTTTAGTTTACGAAGCTCAAAATGTTTATGTTCACAACTCCAAATAAATTCAAGGAACATATTTAATTCAACCTTGGTCAAATATTTCTCACCATCACATTTATGGATTCTCTATTAGCGTCTAAGTTTCTCTTCCATCTCCAAACATCTATCAACTTGTTTAACAAAAAAATTCAAACTACAATCAAAATTGTGTAACATGATTGTAGGCAAACTGCCCTTCACTACCTTGGGCTCCTTGTCAGTCTCGTGATGGTCCCAACGACCTTTGTCATCGCTCCTCTTCTTAGGAACATGACCCGCTCATGGTTCACAGCTACATCCAAGGCATCATAATCTGGTGTCAGCCTCACATAATCCTTCTTCAACCCATAAGTATAATTAAAGTGTTCACTTTCTTAGTTTGAATGTCATACATCTTCTTCACTGCATTAGTTACCTTCTTCTAACCAATATTTCGACAATGAAAGATAATAGTTTCACAATATATATATATATATATATATATATATATATATAAGTGTAGACAATATATAAAAAAGTACTTATACTTGGTGACGACTCTATATATTTCTTGGATAGTGCTACTGCATTGGGGAAGTAGAGATCTGTGAGCATAACAATAGGAGTCTTTGTACTTGGAGCATTTTTAAGCAATCTACTGTGAGGGAGATATTCAAACACCCCCAACAAAACATCTTTTGGGCTATACTTATAGGTGAGCTCTGTGAAATACACCATGCGTTCTTTTGTAACATCTACTCGGTCCACTGTCTTAAAAGGAAAGCCACACACCTCAGTGCACAACACCTCCAATTTGTCTTTGGTAACGTTGAGCAGCCCCCTATTTAGAATAAGCATTGGAATTTTTATCCAACAAGAAGCTCTAGCCCTTCTCCTTACAGCTGGTGATGATCTTCACATCCACTTATAAACAAGTGTCTCATACCTCGGCTTGCTCTCACAACAAACCAACCAGAGTCCTCTTCTTATTTTCATAGTTGAGCTTTCTCTAGAACTTAATCGAGCTAGAGCGCTTATGTTTCACCTCAATTAACAGGCAATGAAGTTTCTCTATCTATGGGGAATAAAATAAATCGGCAGTCCCATACCATCGTGTTAGAGATAATGCTTCATTAATGTTGCATACTAAAGTTTGGGGATTAGTTTGAGGATGTGTAGGAGACGGTTGAGATATTCTTTCAACCTACATCTCCATGTGTGGAGTTAGTTGGATCTCACTCCAACTATATATACGTGTTGTATCTTGATGTGTTAATAGGTAATACAATCAAGTGTTTTGTGTAATCATGTCTTCCATCTCAATTTCTACTTTGGTATCAGAGCTTGGTTGGGCTTAATCCCTCACGGGATGTCCAGAAAGACGTGAGAGTTGTGACAGTCAATTTTGTGTAAATATGTAGGAGCGTATTAGTTTTCCGAGTAAGCGATTTGTGGTGTGAGTTTATTGTGTGAGTGATTTTTCTACTGTCTATTTGTACGAGTGTAAGTCAGGGAGCTGTCTGTACACAATTGCTGCTAGAGCTAGTCACCATTTGAATATGAAACATGATTTAAATCTCCTTGTGATTTGCTTGTAAATAGATCATTCACGATATATTTTATATGTGGCCAATGCAACATCCAGGCACTGATTCTCTAAGCAAGTATTGATTTTGTGTTTATCTAAAGTAAGTGATAATCGAATTAGGATTGTCTCCTCTAGCAGTGATCGCCAAGCGGGATTGCAAGTTATGCAATCTATTTGAATTCCTACAGTTTCTTGTGAGACTACCCCTGGTGAAGTGAAGTGTGCAAACATGAAGTCACCAAGCATGAGAGTCAATGTATAGAATTGTTTTTATTTAATGTGCAGATCCATTGAATCAATCATTGCTGGAAAGAGTTGTGTGAAGAAGGAGACATCATCTTCAGATCTTCAGAAAAGAACGTGATAGCAGCCACCATCGATTTGCAAAAGGCGTCACTTCATTGAAATATGAGCTATGTGTTGAGCTTCCATTACCAGAGACAAAACCATGAGATAAGACAGGATTCAATTGCTGACCATAATCGTTGTCGAGGAGTTGCGCGCCAGTAGAGAGGAGCCACTAATGTGACTGATTTAAACCCATTGCCAAACAAAAAGATCAAGAGAAAATCCTCCTTTTGAAGATGTAGTTGAAATTCCATCGTGCACTAAAGAGAAAGGAAACATGATTGGATTGTTGTTTGTGATCCGTTATGACGAGACACCATATGTCAGTTTTCAGGAGAAAAATATTTGGATAGAAAAGGTCATATATTTATGTTTCAAGTCTGAAGAGAGATGCAGAACTCTACTCGGTCTACAAGAAAGGAGCTCCCGCCGATCGACTTCAACATGGATGGCATGGTTGCGGAGTTCAAGAATATCCAAAAATAAAATAAAAATTATGTGATGACCATAACTCCTACATTTCCCTACAATAAACGATATGTGTGTTTATTCGTGTGTCTACTTGTGAGTTTGATAATTTATGTTGTAGTGAGCAAAAAAAATATTATATGTTGTAGAACCAATTATAGAAAAAAGTAATGTAATTCAAATAAGTGGTTCTCAACGTTCTTCGGTACCGAGAGAACAGATCATTAATGGATTATGTCTATTTTATGTCATATGCTGGCGGGACTTGTTGTACTTCGGTGCTTCAAGATCGTCAGTAAAGGTTATTTTTATAAGGTCAAATTGTATAATTGGTTGTTGAATATATTTTGTATATAGAATGTTATCCTAGATAATTGATGAATAGTGTGGAGGGTCGTGTATTCACAAATGGTAGCAGTTCCATAGAGTACTTCAATATCAAGATCGTCCTTCGGGAGATCGAGAAGCGTCAATTCTACAAATTTCGTCAAAGATGGTCAGATGCATTTATATTTTAAATGAGTTGAAAGGGAAGCTCGAAGTTGTGGAGAAGAAAGAGCGTAGTCCAGAGGCATCAGAGTGGGTATAGGCGTTGATGAAGACCATGCCAGGCAAAGTTAAAGTGTTCTAACTCTTTACGTGTTGTAACCGTGATTTCATTATTGTAAAGTTTTTTGAATGTAGGCATTAAAGGGGGGTGTTAGAGATAATGCTTCATTAATGTTGCATACTAAAGTTTGGGGATTAGTTTGAGGATGTGCAGGATACTGTTGAGATATTCTCTCAACCTACACTCCATGTGTGGAGTTAGTTGGATCTCACTCCAACTATATATACGTGTTGTATCTTGATGTGTTAATAGGTAATACAATCAAGTGTTTTGTGTAATCATGTCTTCCTTCTCAATTTCTATTTCATCGTAGCTTTGAAAGATCCATTGGCTAAATACGCTCATTCTCTACAGGATTAAGGCCGACGGTCCGATCCCTTCATTTTTGGGGAATCTCCACAATCTCTAGGAAATGTCTCTATCCGAGAATGAGCTCAGTTGTATGCACGAGCGTAGGTTTACACAAATTTCAGAATGTGCAAATAGTAAAATGAGTTGGCCACTAAAACAAATTTCAGAATGTGCAGATAGTAAAACGAGTTGGTCACTAAAACGAATTTTAGAATGTATTATAGTCGACAATTTCTTTCCTTTAAAAAACAATTAAAAATATGAAATTGTTTTAACAACAACCTCACTATGGTGGTTGAGCAACAATTCTCCTCTGCACTCTAGGGCGGCAACAACGGTTCTCTTTTACAGTGGCCACAAATTTTCTCTTGAACAACGCCATCTATACATCATATCTCCACCCTCTTCGAAATTCATGTCTAGAGCATTGGTGTTGCCTCTGGTAGCTCTTCTCTCTCACTCGAGTTCCTCAAACATGAGGCTCAACCTTCTCTCAGCAAGGTGGAAGCTCCTCAAAGAAAATATGTCTTTGCGGTTTTATTCTACATAGGACACAACTCCTCTTCCTTTCACACATAAGCTACATCAAACGATGGACAAAAATCTATTGCAAACACATCACAACAATCCACTCAAGATATCTACTCTCACCTACATCAATTTATTCCTCTATGTAGCCTTTCATTTTCCTCGGCCCTCCCATGAGGGAGTCAAGCCTAGTCCATCTCTGGTACCATATTGGGAAATGTGAGAGGGAGAGGGAGAGTAGACATTATTACACAAAGACATAATTGTGCTAACCCCTCTATTAAACAACCAAATAGAGTACACATAAATACAAGAAAATTGTCTTGAGATAGACAACTACCTTGACCCATCGATTGAGGAAATATCTCAACCTCACACCAAACTAAGAAGCTAATTAGTTGGAGAGAATCTCTCAAATCCAACTAGGCCTCAACAAGCCCCTGGAAACTAGGAATAGACTCATTATCATAGAGACTAGAACTCTACCTAATAATGACCATTAAACTCAATAATTAAATATGATCACACTAAATACAAGTGGGAGTTGCATGTCCCAACACCATTGACTTAGTATTGAAATCGATTTATCTTATTGATCGTGGTAGGGATAAGATTTTATGAGGAACATTTGAACCGTGAATTAAGATTGATAATGACCATTATCTTCCTCGAGTTAAGCTTGAGAGGGACTATCATCTTCCTCACAAGGATAGCAATTGGAGATTACATAGTTAAGATTCACAGATTCATAGGGACCAATATTGTATTTGATATTTGTTTCCAAAGTAATAAAAATCCTACTATACTCAAGGTTATTGGCTTAGCTTTTATTGGTGCAATCTCAAAACCTCAATGTGCAGTGATATCATCAATCTCAAGACCTCAATATGCAGTGATATCATCATGTGGAGAGAAACTTGGTCACCTGAAATAACTAGTTGGTGGTTTGTAAGGAGACAAACTTCCACTCGTATTAGATGTCTCTAGTTCTTGGATTGCTAACTTGTTTCCTTACATCTAAGGAAGAAAATATCTTAGACAATCAAAGGAATTTTTAGATGATATTCCAAGACCAAATATACAATGTTCCTTAACCCATAAACTCTAAACACATCCAAGTATATAGAGAATATAACTATAGAAAACCAGATACAATATACAAATAAGAAGAAATATGTGAAAGATATGTCCCTTGTATTATGATAATCAAAATAAATAAAGCAATGTTCACTTGGCTCTTAAAGTGGGGTGACCTTTCACTGAGAAAAACTCCAAATACAATAATATAGGACAAAACTTTCCAAATATTCCATAGCCTTCTATCTCTTTAAATATAATCTCAATAGAAAAAGCCTAACTACTTCTTGTCCCATCAATAACAGGTACCAACTACGTAGTGGGCCTTATAAGGTGAATCATTTTACATGAAATAACTATCCACTATTATATAATGGGCCTTATTCAAGGAGGATGGCCACATACATTGATTAAATAACTCCTAGGTAGCCTAAAGTAGGGAGGTTAGGGTACAACCCTAACATGCCCTCCCCCTTCAAAAGTAGTGTTGTCCTCAAGGTTGAAGATAAGGAAATTGTTGTAGACTCACCACTAGTTCCCATGTGGCATCTTCAAGTTGCATATATTTCCATTGGATCATTACTCCACGGACCATGCACTAGCATAATTGACACTCTAGAATCCAATATCGCTTTTGGCTAGAGCGAAACAGATCCTTCTTCACCAAGTTCTGGTAAGTTGGTTTTCACCTTGCACTTTGTTCTTGCAACATTCTTCAGACAAGACACATGAAATGTTGGATGAATCATGGAGTAGGTTAGAAGATCCAACTTGTAGGCCACTTGTCCAATGCGTTGGATGACCCAAATAGGGTCCATAGAAATTTGGTGCTAATTTATGAGATGTTTTGTCTTTGAATGATGTTTGTTTATAGGGTTGAAGGTGAAGAAACACCTAATCCCTGGCTACAAAAGAATGTTGAGAGTGGTGATAGTTTGCTTGTTGATTCATTCTATTTTGCGACATAACCAAATTGTCCTTAAGTGTGTGAAGAAGGAATTCTATGGTCTGAAGTGTGTTATCCACTGCTTGAACCTTAGAGGTTCCTAGTAAATAAGAAGTCACAGACACAGATTTTTGGTCATATATATCTTCATATGGCGTCATTTTGGTAGCTCCACGAAAAAAGTATTATACCACCATTTTGCAAGGAGAAGTCATTGTGCCCATTGATTTGTTTTTTTAGAAGTAAAGCATCACAAATAGATTTCTAAGCACTTGTTGACCACTTCAATTTGACCATCTATTTGGGGATGATATGTAGTGCTCATTCTTAGGTAGGTACCCTGAAGTTTAAACAACTCCTACCAAGATTTATTGGTGAAGGTAAGGTCCTGATTTGAGACAATGGAAGTGGGCATGTCAAGTAGCTTTAAAATCTGATCTATGAAGACTTAGGCAATTGAGGAAGGGGTAAATGGGTGTGAAAAGGCACAAAAATGAGCATATTTGGAAGACAGTTGGCTACCACCGTGATCATTGAGTTGTTACCCTCTCTTGGGAGTCCCACTATAAAATCAATAGAGATGTTAGTCCATATATGTGTTGGAATAGGAAGTGGTTTCAATTCCCATGGCGTCTCCATTGTCTCACCCATGTTTCTTTGGAAAGTGTCACATGTTGCCAGAAAATCCTGGATGTTTTTTTTCATGAATTCCTAAAAGAATGAGTGCTTAGTTCTTTCATAGGTTTTATGAAAGCTAGAGTGATCCAATGTAGGTGATCAATGTGATTCCTTTAAGACCCTTGGTTTCAAGGTAGAATTGTTTCCCATAACAATGTTTCCTTTATACCTCAATGTATCTTACTACCACGTATACCCGTTAGGAGGGTTCGAATCTTCTTGTAGCCTCTTTGGATGAGTTAATAAATAATGTCATTTGCCCGGAATTCTTGAAAGACTTCCTAAAGCCAACCTAGAATGGGTAAAGATAAGGCAAAGAAGGATCCATCCTCCCCAAATTTCCTGGATAAAGCGTCATCCACTACATTTTCCTTACCCTTATTATAAATAATCTCGTAATCATACCCCAACATCTTGGTGACCCACTTATGTTACTCTGGTGATGATAACCTTTGTTCTAGAAAATACTTAGAATATCACTACTACATATTGGAAAAATTGCGACGACTACTTGCGACGAAAGTACTCTTTCGTCGCAAAATTCAAGAGAAAAAGTTCAATTTTTAATTTTTGATCTAAATCCACCCCGTATTCGTCGCTCTATCGACGGACACATACTATCGTCGGTTTTGTGGTGATAGTAAATATGATGGACTATTGTCTCAATTTCGAAAAATTTGTGTTTTCGTCGCAAGAGCGATGCTCACTTTTGACCGTTATAACGTTCGTCGCAAGCGCGACAAATACACCATTATAACCATTCCCATCTTCGGAAAAGTGACCTAAATATAACAAATAAATAGGTAAAAAAAAAGAAATATTTAGGTCACGTTCGTCACAATTGTGACGACGGTGACCTAAATTGACCTATAAATATTTGGCGATTTAAAGATGTTGCGACAATCTTGCTATAACAACAATGGTTCTGAAAGGGTATTTTTTTGCTGAAGAATGTCACAGAATATAGTTAGAGGTGGGGAAAAAAGTAAAGCGGGTGAAAAGGGTGATGGTAGATGTTATTGCCCTTGCCAAAAATGTTGTCTCATACGTCCCGTAAGAATTTTAATAGCAACAGCTACAAAACATTGTAGGAAATATGGGCACATTGATGGTGGATCGAATGAATATCGTCTCATGATAATTAGCTATATATTCATTATCTTTTTTTTTATTATGGTAATTAGCTATATATTCATTATCATTTTTTATTTTGTTAATTTTATATAAAACTATATATATGTATATATATTGTTTGAATGTTTGTTATAGTATACACTAATTTTGCATGAGTGTTTCTATTATAAAGTTAGAGTTGCCCTCTAACTTTCCGCAGAATATTGCACCAAGTATTAGTAGAAATGATGTTGTACAAGCTGAGGAACATCGTGACCAAGAAAATGAGGACCTCATGGAAGAAGATGATGGGACAAATCAAATGATACAAGATTTTTTTTCGCAACCGGATGAGGATGGGGACAATGCTGGTACTTATGATGAACCTCTATTAGAAAAGGCAAATAAACAACTTTATGAAGGATCAAGAGCAAATATTCTCTCCGCTACATTGTTGCTAGTGAACTTAAAGGTTATGAATAATTTGTCGAACACTTATATGACACAGATCCTAAGGTATGTAATATGTTTCATCTCATATTATACATAAATGCTGATTTTTTTCTATTTGTTTTTAGTGTTAATTAATGTGTAAAATAAGAATGCAAGTTTTACGATTAATATTCTTACATTAACTAGTTATTTGTTATGTTGTAGATTGTTAGGTGAATTTTTGTTACCATCGTCAAATATTTTACCTCGCACATATCGAGGTTTGCATGCCATTATGAAAGACATTGGAATGGATTATCAAACTATAGATGCATGTCCTAATGACCATATTATATATTATGGACAACATGCTTCAAAAACACAATGTTCGCAATGTCTTATCAGTAGATATTGAACCGATCAAGTAACAAAAAGGGTGCCTCAAAAGGTTCTTCGTCATATTCCCATAATTCCACGTTTGCAGCGATTATTCAGGTGTGAAAGCATAGCACAATTTATGGATTACCATGCACGTAACAAAAGTGGATATGGTGTTCTTCGAATGTCTGCCGATGGTTCTGCATTTAGGGAAATTGAGGAAAAATGGGCATATTTCAAAGATGAACCTCGTAATGTTAGGCTTTCATTGGCAGCTGACGGTGTTA
>SNQJ01S0035681.1:116367-142102 GCA_010110895.2 Picea sitchensis
GGTCTAACATGAAATACAACCATATGGAGAGGTCCATGATATCTTAATACATAATTTCCATATTTCATGTCCTAATTTGAATGCATTTTCTATTCCCTGTGTGCATTTTCATAACAAATGATGCATTTCTAGAGCTAGTGAAAAACGTGTAAATCAAACGAAATGCATATTAAATGATTAATAATTTGTAGATGGAGAATATTTTTCAGAACTTGATCATATGGGGTTGTAGTCCACTTGAGATAATTCATGCATAAACCATCATATTTCACCATAGGTGATTGTGTAATGTCAAGTCTGCAACTTTCTAAGCCACTCTGACTTGATTTATCCTTCGGTGTAATGTGGCAATTTTGTAGTATTTTTGCACAACAATAACATTGTTTATTTAAAGTGGAAATATAACAATGTATATAGATCAAGAATGTTCTAAGGAACACTAAGAAATCTGGAAATCAATATTTTAAACTTTAAAAATCTTAGGCATGCATTTTGGTAGAAACAAGTTAAAACATGCAAAAACAATGAAATAGCTAAATTGGCAAATTGACAACATGCAACTAGAGATTAGTTTTGAAAATATGTGACGTGCATGTTGTAAGAAATGTCAATTCATCCATGTTATTTTTTATTCTACATGGAAATCATTTAAGAGTGTCCTTTGTGCATTTTTCTAACCCCTCTTGGGATGAATTGAACTCTGTTTATTTTACCAAATTTCAAATTTTAACAACAATGAGCATTTTTACCAACTAGAATGCATTTTTAAGCTTATGGAAAGATATGTTATGGATGGTGGCATGTCTTTCATGCCTAAAAAACCTTCAAAAGTGCATTTATATTGAAAGGAGTAAATTTTATTTATATTATGCATGTATTCTACTTTTCTCTATGAAGAGCAATGACGTAAACAGTTATAGTTTGATCCATTTTGGGCCTCTAGCTACCATGAAGTTCCCCAATCTTGTGAGTAAGATCAAAGAGACAATCTAGGTCATGGATTTAGCCCAATATCCTTTTATGAAGAAAAATGACAACACACCTCATATTTGAGAAAATGGAGGTTCAAATTCTTCCAAAAGAGTACATCCGTGACTATTGGATCCTACAAACTAAGGAACACATTACAAAGAAAATCAAACAATAATAACAAGAAAAATTAAAAATTAAAATATGCATTTTTTAACTAGTGAAAGAATATTAAAAGAAACCCTACAAGATAAGTATTTTCATACATCCCTGACATTGTTCCTTCATGAATATACTAATGTACTATTTCATGTGTATCTATCACCATGCCTAAATCATTAGAAATATAGCTATTCTCTTTTCTTTTTTTCTATTGTTCATATATTTTGATGTCATTTGTTATCCCATTTTTATCTTTTGAACACATGTTCAAGAATTTTTCCAGGTCTAGTATGGCTTGAAAAAGGGTTATCATTAAAAATATGTATAAGATATTGTACTTCATGTGCAACTTCAATGACCCCAATTCTTTAGATCCATATGCCACTTTGATGCAAAATATCACCTCTAAAGGGCCTATGTGGTGGTTTGAGGCCTTGTTTGTGGCCCCTAAGATGTGGAAGTTTCATTTATATGCTAAGGTCTTTGTTTTCCTTTATTCACTATGGTCAAGGCCCCTAGACCCATCTCGTGGGTGTAAAAGATATTTAATGATGCCAATATCCTAATGAGAGTTCAAAGATCTCCATTAGAGGAATCATGCAGTGATTTGAGGCCTATTCATGGCCCCTGAGCCCTAAATGATTCATTAAGGGCTTAAGAACCTTGTTTTCTTCCTCAAATCATGATTAAGGCCCTGAGACCCATCCCTAGTTTGGAAAGCATCCTAAGGGTGTGCATATCACTATTAGAGGCCAAAGATTTCCTTTAGAGGGCCTATGTGGTGGTTCAAGGTATCATTCATGGCACAAAGCCCTAAAAGATTCACTTAAGTTCCTAATTAAGGCCTTCTATTTCCTCTCCCAACCATGGTTAAGGCCCTCAAACCCATCCCTAGAGAAAAAAACCTCACAAATGACACCCATAACCTACTCAAAGGCCAAAGGCCCCCTTCATAGGGAATATGTGTGGTGGTTTAATCCTCATTAATTGGCATGGGATAAATAATTTGTTTTATATAGGCTTGGGGTAATAATTTATATTATATAATATATATTAATTTAATTAAAAAAAAATAATAACAAAACATAAAAAAAAATACAAAACAAAAAACAATATATATTATATAATATATATTAATTATATATTAAATAAATTAAAAACAAATAATAAAAAAACATTATTAAAAAACAGAAAAAAAACAAAACAAAGAAAATTTAACAACTCATAACATAGCATTCATCCATGTGCCCATTCCATTCACCTCGCACCCATTCCATTTAGACTGCAACAACCATAGAGAACAACCAACGTACCCCACACCCACTCCATTCATGCCAACAACGACAGAGAGCATCCATTAAACCCCGTGCAGGAGTGGAGACAACAACCCTAGGTGCACGAGAGCAACCATTGCCGGTGAAATACCACGTGTATTAGTGGAGAAATTCACAGAGGCAAAGAAACGTGCCCTATCTAGCGCCCAAACCCATGCAGGAGTCGAGATATTCAGGGTCGGATTGCAGATTCCATTTGGACATCGACGGAGGAAGAGGAGCCCCATCCATCCAAACTCTAAAAATGGTAATATCTCTGATGTTACACATTATTTTGGTCACCTTGATGATGACTTTGCAAGCATGTGGTGAGGCCCTCATGATCATCTTTTGCCTGAGAAGAGTGACCCTTTTTCTCCTCCGCAAACCTATTTTTTGAAAGGACGTCGCAGGCTGCCCATATAATACAGTGCGAAAATAAATGATTTCTGCAGGCTACTCTATAGTTGGCCCGCGGGATTTCCATAGGCTACTATACAAGAAGAGTGTGGCGACATTTGAAAGCCAAAAGAGGAAAGGGCTTCAAGAAGTTTATAGACGAGGAATTTTCTGGAATGTGAGGTGGTATCCGTATGGTTACGATCCTACTGACTTCTCTGATATGGTGGGATCATCCTCATCTCTTTAACCACTTCAACTTTTCATATATAATAATGGGCTTCTCATGGAAAAGATTAAGCACAGTTAAGCAAAGTTGAGAAAAGGATTGCTGGAAGAATAGGCTGGATATTGTGTGGAGAATACTATTTCAGCTGATGCTTGAGGTCTGCATTCACCAATCAAGATTTTGAAGATCATCTTCATGCAAGCTCCAGAACAAGTATATGTGTGTGTTGGGACGAAGGACCACTGAAAGGGAACTTGTGACATCAAGGCATTTCGGTTGTGTCTTCCACTTTTATTCAATCTAATACAGTGGCATGTTTCTTTCCCATAAAATCATTCTCATTTTATTACATGACTCCTTGATCACATGTTTAAGTTTTCATTGAATCTATCATAGTTTCTTTCACTTTGGTTGGTTTGTGTCATTGCAGATATGGTTTCACAAGAGCACCAGAGCGAAGCAGGAACAACAAAGATATAAGGAAGTGATCTCAAAGGTAAGTCATCAATTCCTTCTTTGCTACTTGGATCAATGATTGTAACTTAGGGAAAGCATCATGTCCTATCCTATTTTGTTCTATATTCAGGTGGATCTAGGGAGATTAGTTCATGTCCGCATCTACCAATTTATCCCATAACAAAATTGGTGACTCCACCGAGGATATGACTTGATTGTGGTTTTTCTTTGGCCATTTGTTTTTGCCTACTCTTTTTTATCTGATTTCAATCTCTGAGTCTGTGGGAGATCCATTTAGACTCCTTGAGTTTAAAAGTTCACAGAGATTTTTTTTTCTTTCCCTCAAAATTCTTTGATTTTTCAAACGTGTCCACACTACACACTATACCTAGCCTGCGGAAACCTTCAATTTTTGCACCCTAGTAGTTTTCTTCAGTGCGTACTTTCCGCGCTTTGCTAGTTTCTGGCCTGCGGAAATGCTAGATTTTTGCACTGTAATATGTTGTTGACCTGCGGCGGCGTCTGAGATTTTTTTTATGTGGGGTCTTGACCTCTGGTGATGCCCAGTTTTTATTTCAATCAGTTGGGGGTAACGTTTAGCCAGTATTTGACTGTTTTCTCACGCTTAACATGTTGTTGATTGGGATTCGGAGATTGAACACCTCTCCTTGTCTTTTTCAGTTTTCATTCTTGATCTTTAACAACAAGGACATAATCTCTGAGCTTGTATCCGAGTGCTTGTTTGATTAAAGGTCTTGGTTTGGATTTGTATTTTTGGCTTGATTATGCATTCTGGATTGCCTGATGTTTGAGAGATTGTTTCTTCACTTATATTTAGGGAGATACTTCCTCATCATTTTTTGTTTTTACCTTCGTTGAAAGATTGATTTGGGTTCTCGTTGAAGGTATAAATTTTCTTGGATTACTTGTCTTTTCTCTATCATGCCCTTGGTCTGGTCTTAGAAAGGAAGAATTTGAAGTTATCCATTCTTTTGAAAAATCATACATAATTTTTTTTATTTCATTTAAATGAAGAGAACGATTTAAGAGTTTCGTTGTTTATTGGTTGTTTGAAAGTGTGTTCATTCAAAGAAAGAAATAAAGTATATTTCGTAGTTTACACCATTCCGGAAGTACCTTCTGCTTGTTGTAGATAGAATTCATCGAACGAAAAATTGTATCATTCATTTTCTATTTGCATATTTTTGGGTCGAGGTATTAAACAACATCAGTTTCATTCCCATCTCCCTCTTGAGTAACAACAACCTTTAATAATATTGTGAAAATCTAAAACTTAACTAGCAATTTTTCTAGGGATCTTTTACACCAACATTAGCTAGGCTAGAGCTTTGGAATAGGCAGTGAGACACACTCTCCAAAGCACAAAACACACAATAGAATCTTGTGATAGGGAGTGTAAAATTCCATTTGCAACATTTTGTCCTAGGAAGCCCTTCTCACACAAGGGTCAAACCTGAGGTCGCATTGAGATTAGCAGAGTTACTCACCCTGCTTTGTTGGTCTTGGTGTAGATATTGCACGTATTATGGGGGTCGCTTGAAGGTATACCCACAATGATGAGTGGAAGCCTCTCAAGTTGATTTCGGGCTAGATACCCTGCCCTTGTGCATGGATCGGACTGTCGACTCTCTCCCCAGGAATCATTGTTATTTTTGGTAGCCTTAGTTGCCTATATTCTTAGGGTCTTACACAAGGTGATTGTGGAGGGGCAAGTCTCCGCGGTACCTGGAATCGACGTTGGCTAGAATCACTCGGGCTCCTTGGAGGGTAGACCCACGATTGTGTGTGGGAGCTTGCACCAAGGTGTAAGTCCATTAAGCAGGTCGTCAACGTAACTTTTCCACCCTAGCCCAGCCCCTTCTTGTCTCGGCTTCACGACGTTGGATTTCATCACCAACTAGTGACTTCGGAATAGGAAGGTCTTGTTTGCTTGGTTTTGATTCCTAGATTCTACTAGCGAGTGTTGTTTGCTTACATAGTTGGCCATAGATTTTTTCCATAGAATTTTTGGTTCGACCAATATTGACCCTCCACGTCATTCACGCAGGATGCAGGGACTACCTCCGGAAGATCCATAAGTGTCTCAACCCTTTCCCCCTAACCCACTGGAGGACTCTCCTCAACAGAGTGAGATCCAGGACCACGTACCTTCACAACCAGAAAGGACCGATTCTCTAGAGAGATTTCAGATTGTTTCCGACCCTCTAGAAGCTTTCCGCCTACCTCCTGGATACGAGAGATGTATTCTCCGACTCATTTCGTCTGAAGAACTTGTTATCGACACTTCTGGATTACCTCTCAAAATTGTCGCCGGCCTTAACGAGGATCCTTTTTGGACCATTGACATAGCTCATAATGCGACTTCTATATGAAACCCTCCCACCTCAGAGACAGGAGCTGATATACCTATCATTTTCGAACCACCTGAAACATTTTACACGTTCACGGTACCTTTAGATCACTTTACCAATACAACATGCTATTATTTTCCTGGTTTAGAAACCTTCTCAGTTGGTCCTAGTTCAACCATCCCTCTTCAGCAGGCCCATTCCACAATGGTCCCAAACACTACGATTATTCCCACCAGGAATACGATGGCTAGCCAACCTCCTATTGGCACACCGCTTTTATCTAGTGAGATCCCATCACTTCCTCTTGGGTATAATTCTTTGAACGCTTCTATTCCCAATCCTACCCCAGTTCCATCTGAAATTTCTGGAGTCTTCACTCCTCCTGGGTATAATGCTGCTTCCGGTTCTATTCCGACACCATCCCAGTTCCTCTCCGGAGGGTCCCTTCCACCTTTTATAGGAGGATTCAGACCCATTGGCTCTACCACTGTTGGAATGTCTACACCATTATTCACTTTTGGTTACTAGATTCCCACTGGGGGATAATATAACCCTGGGGGGCACGCTCAATTTGGAGGTCAAACCCAAATTGGGGCATCATCCTCGCTCAGAGGACAACCCCCACTCGAAGGGTATAATCCACAGTATGGGCAGAACATCCTCGGATCACTGACCCAGTATTGGAATCGTCTTATTCAATGGAATCCACAATCATCTGGGGGGAAACAACCTCAAGTTAGTTCTTTCATACCCCCTAGTTCGGGCCAGGCGTATCCCGATTCTTCCAATCCCATTTGGGGCTTGAACGTTCAATCTAGTATCCCTTTGCAAGGGAACATCCCCACTCCATACAACCCTATGAGTTACATGCCTCTGCACACACGTCTAAATCTGTCAGGACCTCCACCTCATATGCAAACTGCTTACGGTCCTACTGGTTTACCAACGAGACTCCCTCCCCAAAGTTAGCAATATCCTCATGTGAATAGACAACTTCCCTTTTTAGCCACTTTGGACCTCCCCGATCTATCTAGAATTTTGAATGATCCTATCTCACACTCTCCCCACTAGCCTGTTATACCGACTAAATTACCATCTGACATTCAAAAATTCGACGGTAAATTGAGAGAAGATATGAACAACCATGTCATGACTTTCCATCTTTGGTGTTCATCCAACTCGTTAATGGATGACTCCGTTCGATTGCGTCTCTTCCAATGAACTCTCACGGGTTCGGCTGCAAAGTGGTATATAGAACTACCACGAGGTTTCTTCACTGACTTTAATACCCTCGCCATGGATTTCCTTACACACTACCAATTACCGATCTATTATGAAAAAAGAACTAATATCCTAAGTTCCTTCAAACAAACTAAAGCCACTCACATCTCTAATCACATTCATGAATGGAGATGAAGACAACGTTTGATCAAACTTGAACTTCCCGATCCGTTATTGGCAGAATGGTTCACGAAATCATTCGTGAATGAAATCTCTCATGACATTGCCATGGGTGGAGTTGTCACGAAAGAAAATTCCATTAGTCGTGCTCAATACCTTGACCTCGTTTACTCACAAATGGGTACTCTTTACAACTTACTCCCTGATGCACCTCGTCCTTCTACTACCGCTACTTCGACTACCCCTGTTGCTTCTCATGAGGCTGATGGTGTGATTGGCACTTTCCATGCTCAGCCTCAAACTGCGCAAGCCTTTGCCACCAACCCCAAGTCTAACGCTTCTAACATTAAAAATGCTTCGTATCCTACTCCTCCCACGGGCAAGACCTCTTAAGTTAACTCTGTTCAATCTACCCCTCCCGGAAAGAATAAATCCAAAAAAGGGAAGGGTAAGAATAAGGAGGATAAAAAAAACCCGCAGTCTGAGAAGACCAAAACCCACCCTACTGATGATAAGGATAAGAGCAAGCCCCGATACCCTTGCCTTGTCTATGGTGACGATCACTATACAGAATATTGTCCAAGACGAGCTGAGGTTACTAAGTTCCTCCAAGGTATCGCGAAACCTCCTACACCTGTCGTTTTGTCTCAACCTTTCCCTTCTCAACAGTAGGCCCAATTAGTCATCCATGACCAACCCTCCCCCTCCAATACTTCTTATGTACTCATGTGTACTGGTGATTCTCTAAATAATGATGTTACACTTACCACTCGAGCCAAAGATTACTCTTCCTCAAAGGAGAAGGTTGACGATATACCACCTTCGTTGGTTCAACAACCTTCTTCAACTCCACCTCCCAATGGTCCTCTTCATCTTGAACGATCGAGTCTCGACACAATTCTTCGCCCTCCTCCAAAGGGTGTTGTTCGAAAGTCTGCCTTCAACCCTCATGCACTTGCTGCTCAAAACTACAGTATTGTAGAAGATCTGGTGCAAGCACCTTCTGCCATGTCCGTGCTCAAAGTCCTTCAAAGTTTCCCCGCTCAACGGAAGGCACTGCTAAAGGATATAGGTGGAATTGATCCTACAGATACAAATTTGATAATTTTTGACCTCGAAGATCACATTCTGAGACTTCCTCCTCAACTAGCATTCCAAATACAAGTTTTTGTCTCCGACAAGAACATTTGTAGGATGGTTATTGATGAGGGTGCTTCTACCTATGTAATGTCTGTTGCCTGTTGGAAATCCATCGGCTCTCCTCCTCTTACAGAATCACATAACACTCTTAAAGCCTTCAATGGCTCTGGATTTAAACCCTACGGTGTACTTCCTCCGTTTCCTATTACGTTGGAAGGCAAATCGGTCACTGTTGAAGTTGAGGTCTTCGATGCACCTCTTGATTACAACCTCTTAATTGGCCATAGCTGGATTGATGCAATGCACACCATTGTGTCTACCCTTTTCTGTGTTTTACGTTTTCCACATCAAGGAAAGGTTATTACGGTCAACCAACTATCCTTTTTCAATTCTGACACCCATGCTAGCAACGTACCTTTCATCGCGAAGACTCTGCCTGGGTATTCGAATGTCGGTGTGGGCCTACTTAAAGATTAGACTCTGATGGGTACATTCCCGATCCCACCTCCCGATGTTACACCTCCTTTGGTTGCCTCTCTCAACATGATTTCCACCTTGGTTCGCCAAACTCACCCATCTTCCCACCCGTGGATAATACCTGACCCTGGTGATTATCTACGCTACAGAAACCAAATACCTTTAAGTCCAGTTGAATCCGCTTATCAAGCCATTCAATCGGCAACCCCTCCTACCCTCTCTATCAATGATTCATCTCCTGACCCATTCCACGCTATTTTTCCCACAAACAAGATGATTATGTCAGTTATGTTGATGGAAGAAACCCCCTGGGATGATGGACATCATCGTTCCAACCTCTTCCTCTAACAACACACCCTCGAGAGTTACCAACGGATCTCGACTTTGTTGACCATTGCTGTCATTTCCTCCATTCCCGAGTCTACACACGATGTGTTATATGAAGGGAACTTAAGTAATATTTCTCCCACTGTCCCCCTTGACATATCCATTAAACCTGGAGTTGTTGAAAATGTCCACATCGGAGCTTCATGCTCTACTGACGAGGTTGTCACCTATAAATCTCTTTTCCAAGAGTTTCGTGACATCTTCGCTTGGAGATATGAAGAAATGTCAGGAATTGACCCTTATATTGTTGTACACGAAATTAAGACGTACCCCGACACTAGACCCATTCGGTAGAGACTTCATCCGGTCCACCCACGTAAAGCAGCTGCTATTAAGCTTGAGGTAAAAAAACTTCTTAAAGATGGCTTTATTTATCCTGTGGCTTTAACTGATTGGGTATCCAATCTTGTTCCGGTTAACAAGAAACAAGGTACGATCCATGTTTGCGTCGATTATAGGGATATCAATCAAGCTTGTCCTAAGGACAACTTTCCCACCCCCTTCGTTGACTAGATCGTCGACGATTGCACCAGGAGTGAAATATTCTCTTTAATGGACGGTTTCTCCGGCATAATTAAATCAACATCTTGCCCACAGATCAACACAAAACCGCTTTTATTTGTCCTTGGGGCACCTTTTCCTACCAGAAACTACCGTTCGGTTTAAAGAACGCTGGTGCGACTTTTCAATGTGCTATGTCTTATGCTTTTCACAATATTAAGCACATCATACAACCATATCTAGATGACCTATCTGCGCATTGCATGCATTGTAGTGATCATCCGACACACCTCCGAGCCATTTTCCTTCGTTGTCGGTTCTATCGTATACGCTTAAACCAACAAAAATGTGTTTTTTTGTGTCGAGTCGGGTCGACTTCTAGGTTTTATCGTGTCACGCCAGGGGATCAGGGTCGATCCTTCAATACATTATCCTCGGTGACACTCTTTATCGTTATGAGGTTGACTCTATTTTTCGACGCTGTCTCACTTATGATGAAGCTGAGAAAGATTTGAATGACTGCCACTCTAGAGCATGTGGTGGTCACATGTCTGGGTATGCTACTACCCAGAAGATCTTACTAGCAAGATATTTTTGGCCTTCTTTATTTAAAGATTGTATTAACGTCATCCAAAAATTCCATGCTTTCCAAACATACAACCACAAGATAAGATCACACCCTGCTCCCCTACACCCTGTAGTTTCCATTGGACCTTTCGCAAAATGGGGCATTGATTTCATGACCTGTAACCCTCACTCAGTCGGGGGGTATGGATACATTATTGTAGCCATGGATTATTTCACCAAATGGGCCGAGGTGATGCCTACTTTTGACAATACTGGGAAAAATGCAGCCCTTTTCATATTTAATCACATTATTACTCGATTCGGGATCCCGCAAGGTATCGTTACTGATCACGGTAGCCATTTTCATAACTTTATGATGTCTGAACTTACCGACAAGTTGGGTCTTCATCATGAAAGCTCAACCCCCTACTATCCACAGGCCAACGACCAAGTTGAAGTAATAAATAAAATCCTTATCACTATGCTTCGTCGGATAATAGGAATCCATAAGACCAGTTGGCACACGATGTTGTTCTCAACATTATGGGCCTATCCGACATCCGTGAAGTCTGCTATGGGATTTACCCCCTTTCAACTAGTTTACGACATTGAAGGCGTTCTCTCGATTGAATGTGAAATACCATCCTTGAAGCTAGCCGTTGAACTTCTCTCGAACACCTCTGCTGAAGAAGAACGTCTATTGTATCTTATGCAATTAGACGAGACCCGTCGTGATGCCACCCTAGTTATTGAAACCCAGAAGAAACGCATACAAATTCAATATGAAAAACATGTCAAGCCGTGTGTTTTCTGTGAGGGAGATTTGGTTCTCCTTTATGAACAAGATCGTGATCTACTAGGAGCCGAAAAATTCGAAGCTATGTGGCATGGTCCATATATCGTCAAACGAGTGTTGGAGAAGGGAGCTTACGTGTTAGTAGATTATGATGGTATTCCTTTGAGTGAACCGAGAAATGGGCTTTACTTGAAGAAGTACTATGCTTAGATTGTCTCTGCATGAGTGCTTGTACTTTTACTGTACCATACTCTTGTGTGTTACTTTTGCGTGTTTTTTATTATTTGGTTTCGACCCCCAACTGCTTACCTTGCGTTGTGCTTGGTTTCCAGATGTCGACGTCTTCTCTACCCTATATTGGCTTTGTCGATGGTACTAGCCATAGTACTTAGAACCTAGCTTCTGTTGCTTGGGCGATCTATGCACCCACCAACGTACTGATTAGTTTACAAGGTGTTTGCCTCGGTCGTGCAACCAATAATATCACAGAATATAGCGTAGTCATCGAATTATTGAGTGATTCTATCTCACTTGGGATTCGTCACTTTGTTGTATGACTTGATTCGTAGCTATTAGTACTCCAATTGAGTAATGTCTACACTATCTGAAGTCCTACTTTGTTACAGGTATATCTACGAATTCATCTCTTGGAACATTATTTTGATTATATTGAATATCAACACATTCCTAGGTGTCTAAATACATTAACTGATGCTCTAGCTAATTATGTGTTAGACAGACATTTGAGACATTTATAAATCTAATCACACATTACACATTGTATATAAAAGCAGAGTAAGCCGGTAGAATCCTCATGTATATATATAATGAAAAAGTTTTACAAAAAGTGTTTTCCATCCAAGGACCAAAATATCAAAATATAGAGCCCATGGCTCATACAAAATAGCATCATAGATGCCACTCAAAATAATATCATGGATGTTGCTCGCGATAGCACACCACTTCCCGTGCTACCCGACGAAGTAACCAACTAAGTGAGTTGGACACGCCTACAATATGGCATTGATAACGCCTCGTGACCTCCTCGATCGACATGTCGGGGATGTCTGCCGTCAAGCCTTCTAAGTTCTGCTCCATCACCTCATAGTCGTCGATGTCCCACCCCGCTACCACACGTGCCTCTCCTCACCTCTGAATCAGAGATGTGTCTGGAGGTCGACGTGGCCCTACATCTGCATAGTCAAAAACTTTTGATTAGTCTTTAGATCGAAAACACAAAAAACATCTAATATACTAAAAAAATCACAAAAACACTATAAAGAACAAAATATCATTCTTACCTAGATCTCCCCAATGAGATCCCTCAGGGAGAACCAAGTTGGGATCACCCCGAAAGTATAGGTTGACATACGCATAGTCATTGATCATCAAGATCTGGGGCCTTAGCCAATCAAAAAAGGCATCATTGTACTTGATTATAGGACCCGCTACGTGCTGCTCCATAAGATCACACCACCTTTTCATCCTTGGGTCTCATGGGGCTGGTCTTCCCCACACTACCTGTAGTCGCAAATGCAGGACTCTTTCCAGGAAGAAAGATACCAAAATCGACCCATACCCAAACTGTTTTAGGTCTCCATTCTTGCTCTTTGTAAGTTGGGTCTTCATGCTACAGAGCAAACCGTCACACCAATTGAATACTTGGGGTTCCAGGAATTCAATGGCATATTGAAAGTAACTCTGGAGCGCCATATATGGTGACGCGCTCTCGACCATCCGTGCAATGGTGAAAAAGATGGTCCTGAGAGTTAAATCTCTCACACCTCGGATAGCCACTTTCCCTTTGCGTCTTTCGGCATCAGGTTCACAGTGTCAACAAATATACTCACTCATCGGCAAGCCACCACCTCGACCTCCTGTCAGAGACACCCATGCTCCACGACGAGATAGCCCCGTCAGAAAGTAAATATCCTCAATTTCCAAGGTAAGGACATGAACACCCACGTGAAATACTTGTTGATCTGAGTCCCACATATGGACCAGGTACTCTAATAGTCTCTGTTGGGCTCTCATGCCCTGAATCTTGAAAAATTTCAAGAGGCCACATTGACGAAGAGCATTGATAGTTCCCGGATCATTTAAAGCCATGGAGTCATCCTCTTCATGCTCACGTTCTCTCCATTCCAACATTTTTGCAAATCAAATACCTGCATGGAAGTAAGAGAGAATAGTTAGCATCTGCAACTAGCTTTTTGGATTTCTTTTTGCCTCAATGCTTACTTTTATTTTGTGATTTTCGACCGCCACGACTGACCTTCAGGTACAATGCGGGACTTCCACAGACAAGACATAGGATTTTCGCAGGGCCCGATATAGGCTGCCTGCGGCGGCCCCAGCGCACGCCTATCGGCCTAAAAAACGCCCAATTTGATTTTTTTTAACCATTAAAAACAAATTGTAATCCAATCAAAAGGAAGAGGATGAATATCTTACCGTGTTGGTGGAGACTGTTTGTTGAATGATCACCTACACTCCTCGCAATCGATCGCCAAAATAAGGGGTAAAAAGGGGGTTTTTAGACAAGTTTTTGATCAAATGCAAATGAAGTGGTAAAAATGACCTTTTACTCTTATTTATTACATTTTTTTACCTTTTTCATAATATTTTATATTATATAAATACATTTTTTCAGAAACCCATAAGTTTAATGGTCTTGTGAGTGTCTTGTCTCTTGCAAGAGGGAGCCTAAGGTCTTAATTAATGGAGTATGGATGTTTTGTTCCATTTGTTTTCTTTTCGTTACACATATCGATACTTTTTAAGGTTTTTTAGTAAAACCTCGAGTTCACTCTTCGTTCATTCTCGTGCTCGAAAATTTATGAGAATGTAACGAAGTACACTTTTGTCGTTCTTTCGTACTCATTTTGGTAACACGAAAAATGATACACTCGGAGTATCATTTAAGCTCTTTTCACACTCCTTCAAAACAAAAATATTTCTGAGTGACCTTGTTCTGTTCATGCTCGTAAAATTATTTGAATAAAACGTTCGATGGGCGATTGTTTATTACTTTTTCGGTCCTGTCGAACTATTTAATGAAAAAGGAACTGAGAGAGTTCTCTTTTAAGTGTGTTTCAGACTCTATAAACATGAAAGCCTCCCGAGTTTTCTATCTTTGGACTCGTTAAATAAACATCAAAAGACCCGCTTGGGACCGAACCAATCCTTCTTAGGGTTCATTAAAAATACTCTGAGGGACTCATCCGAAGGATGAGCTTACATTACAAGCATATGTTATCCTCCTCAAGCTTGTGTAAAAATAAAGAGGTACTCGCCAACAATGGTGGGGGAAAATTTGGGAAAGGAATGTGTCTTTGTATTCGTGTTAGTGACAATACTAGTTGCTCTTGGACATGGCACCCCCTTCATCATTTGAATCTGGGTTGGGAAATCCATTTGTCTCTCGTCTGACCTTTTGCAAGTTTACATATTGGATTGTCTTTGATTCAATGTTGCCAAGACTATCGTCGTGTCATCTGTATGTTCAAGAACAAGTCTGAATAAGCCCTCTCTTGAGTCGGCCATCTGTAGTTGTCAATTCCTACCATGTCGGCCTTCCCTGTGTCAGTTTCAAATCATATCCATATTCTATTCTAATCCTAAATCTGTTACTTATTTCGCGTCATTGATGGGGGATACATCAAGGCCCTCCTGTGACGAGTCTCTTCCTGTCAACCTCAACTCCTTATCTAGGGATGAGACTTAGAAATCATTTAGTACCTTAGAGTCGACATGCCTTAATGGCAGGTTTCTTCACTTTTTACAGTAGATTCACATCATTGATCCCTAATCAAAAGATTCCATCGAATGTTCGACTTCGGCTCATTTATTCACATTCATTGGATTGTGCTACAATACTTTGGGCGTCATCGACATCAATGGTGATTTCCCTCGCGCTTGTTAACGGTTTTCATTAATGACTGGTAATCAAGCGGTTCTAACCATGTTCGACTTCAACACTTGTAATTACGGACGATGGGATTGAAGACCTTGGATCTCATCATTCATGGTCCAGGTTGCGATGGAGTATTTATGATTTGTATTGGCACATAGATCCACTTTGTATGTCTTGTGGCTATGTTTGCATCGAAAAGTTTCTCATACATAGATCCACAGTGTATTCCTGGTGGCTATGTAACATTTTTTATGACATGGATCCACGGTGTATTATTGGTGTCCATGACTTACATTTATGAATTCAATCATTTGTATTCTGAACATGGAAATGCCTACTTCAGACATGGTATCATATTGTCCAAATGCTTGTTTGTTTTCAAGTTCTCGATTGGTGCGTCCTTTGTTTCTGACACACACACGTATTTTGCAAAGTATTTCGGTCGTCACAAGTTCCGACCTCATACTTTGGGGGGCATTCTGTTACACAATATTTTGGTCACCTTGATGATGACTTTGCAAGCATGTGGTCAGGCCCTCATGATCATCTTTTGCCTGAGAAGAGTGACCCTTTTTCTCCTCTGCAAACCTATTTTTTGAAAGGATGCCACATGCTGCCCATATAATACAGTGCGGAAATCAGTGATTTCCGCAAGCTTCTCTATAGTTGGCCCACGGGATTTCCGCAGGCTGCTATACAAGCAGAGTGTGGTGGCATTTGAAAGCCAAAAGAGGAAAGGGGTTCAAGAAGTTTCTAGAAGAGGAATCTTCTGGAATGTGAGGTGGCGTCCGTATGGTTACGATCCCACTGACTTCTCTGATCTGGTGGGATCATCCTCATCTCTTTAACCACTTCAACTTATCCTATATAATAATGGGCTTCTCATGGAAAAGGTTAAGCACAGTTAAGCAAAGTGGAACAAAGGATTGCTGGAAGAATAGGCTGGATATTGTGTGGAGAATACTATTTCAGCTGATGCTTGAGGTCTGCATTCACCAATCAAGCTTTTCAAGATCATCTTCATGCAAGCTCTAGAATAAGTATATGTGCGTGTTGGGATGAAGGGCCACTGAAAGGGAACTTGCGACGTCAAGGCATTTCGGTTGTATCTTCCACTTTTATTCAATCTAATACAATGGCATGTTTCTTCCCATAAAATCATTCTCATTTTATTACATGACTCCTTGATCACATGTGTAAGTTTTCATTGAATCTATCATAGTTGCTTTCACTTTGGTTGGTTTGTGTCATTGCAGATCTGGTTTCACAAGAGCACTAGAGCGAAGCAGGAACAACAAAGATATAAGGAAGCGATCTCAAAGGTAAGTCATCAATTCCTTCTTTGCGTTACTCAATTACTTCAATTTTCCAAAGTTTGCCATCGATGGCTAAGTTTGCATTACTTCTTACTGAGCAAAGCACTAGTTATCGAAATGGATGAAAAAAACAACTTCTGAGGGGTTAGAACCAAGAATGAGGGGTGATCTAGCTAACATCCTATCCCAGTAATCCATCAAAGTCGACAGTTCCTCAATCCGAGTCTCGGTTTTCATTTTATGCCCAGTTGCAAGTCGCATCCCAAACCATTTCAGGGACTCTTGGCCAATTCCTCCTTAGGGCATAAAAACCTAACAGAGCAACATTTTTTAGTTCCATGAGATGTTGCAAGCTTGTTTAGGCATGGAATATGTGACCACATTTTCCATCTGCTTCTGAGGCACAGTTTCATAAATTGCATCCTTTAATCCAAATGTTGCATTGCTTCAAACTAAACAAAACACTAGTTCTCGAAATTGTTGAGTACTACAAATTCTGAGGCATGGCATTGTTGGGACAGAGGCAGACCCAGGGTTCAATGCTTCAATGACGCACCAACAAAACCCTAACTACTGACCCTTTCGGCAACACCTGTGAAGTAGATGAAGTCTCACCCGAGGTAGAGGCAGGGGTGGTTGCAAGACTCAGGTGTCTGCATCCTTAGCTGGGACACAAATATGTGATTCTTACTCTTAGCAAGTACTTTAACAAAGATCGTTCATCAATATTTAACCCTGAAGGCACTCCGCAGATGGCACAGAGCACCACAAAATTCACTTGGATCTAGTTTAAGTTAGCACTTAGCAACAACAAAATAGGTTTAGCACTCAACACTTTCATATATGTCAGATCTACACCCATACATCTAAGAAGCACAAAGCAAAGTGGATCTATCTAAGAGTATCATAGCAAAGCACATAGAATAATCATATCAAAGCATAACACATGGAAAGAAACCAACACATTAGGTTGAAGCACCAAACATAACACAGAGAGTTATTGTGGTTCACCCCCACCTATGAGCTATGTCCACAAAGTCTTCTTCTTCTTTATTAGCTGTGGTCAATCAGGTTACAGCACAAAGCTCACACTTGTACTCCACATAGGATAGGAGATCTGAGCGTGCCTCGCCAGATCCTCCTTCCCTGGGTAGATCTAGCACATAACCTTCTACAATCTATGCACTCAACACTTACAACACTTTCACTCATCTCTGCAAGTCGGTCACATAATATACACAAATCCTTTACTAGCACTTAGCTTTTCTTCTCGCCCCATATTACATTTCTTAGCTACTTATTTATACTTTACAAAATAGGCCTAAAACATGGGTAAACCCATGGGTCGACATCCCTTTCCCATTACATTAACCTAAAACCCTAAAAAGGGTCCCAAAAGTGGGTCGAGATCTTGTGATCTCTGCTTCGCCCGGCGCTCCATCTTTGACAGACTGTCGAAGTCCAAAAATGATCAAATATGACCAAGTGTTCCTAAAAAATTGGTCAAGGGAAAATAGGCACCCAGGAGTGAGGGGTGATATAGCTAAAATCCTATGCCAGGAATCCTACAAAGATGACGGTTCCTCAATCCGAGTCTTGGTTTTGATTTTATGCCCAGTTGCAAGTCGCATCCCAAACCATTTCGGGGACTCTTGGCAATTCCTCCTTAGGGCATAAAAGCCTAACAGAGCAACATTTTTGAGTTCCATGAGATGTTGCATGATTTTTTAGGCATGGACTAGGTGACTATATTTTCCATCCACTCCAGAGCCATGGTTTCATGAATTGGATCCCTTAATCCAAATGTTGGTTTGCTTCAAACTGAGCAAAACACTAGTTCTCGAAATCAATGAGTAAAGAAACTTTCGAGGCATGGCACCCGGGAGTGAGGGGTGCTCTAGCTGAAATCCTATCCCAGGAATCCATTGGAGTCGATGGTTCCTCAATCCGAGTCTCGATTTTCACTTTATGCCCAGTTGGAAGTCACAACCCAAACCATTTCAGGGACTCTTGGCCAATTCCTCCTCAGGGCATAAAAACCTAATGGAGCAACATTTTTTAGTTCCGTGAGATGTTGCAATCTTGTTTGGGCATGGAATATGTGACCACATTGTCCATCGTCTCCCAAGGCACAGTTTCATAAATTGGATCGTTTAATCCAAATGTTGCTTTGACTCAAACTGAGCAAAACACTAGTTCTTGAAACCATTGGGTACTGCAAATTCTGAGGCATGGCACCCGGGACTGAGGGGTGCTCTAGATAAAATCCTATGCCAGAAATCCAACAAACATGATGGTTCCTCAATCCGAGTATCGGTTTTGTTTTTATGCCCAGTTGTAAGTCGCATCCCAAACCATTTCGGGGACTCTTGGAAATTCCTCCTCATGGCATAAAAGCCTAATAGAGCAGCATTTTTGAGTTCCATGAGATGTTGCATGCTTTTTTAGGCATGGACTAGGTGACTATATTTTCCATTCGCTCTCGAAGCACGGTTTCGTAAATTGGGCCCCTTAATCCAAATGTTGGTGTTATCACTCCAAGAAATCACTCCTTGACTGTAGAATGGTGTAAGCTTGGTAACTTTAAAAAGATCAATAATGTGGAGGAAAAGAGGATTAGATCGGATGACATTGTAAACTCATATCCATTTAGAAATACCTCAGTCACTTGAAAGACCAAGGCTTTCAACTATGTAACTCAGAAAGTTTAATTTAATGTGTGGAAACATGGAGAAGACCTATTATGCTAACATAAATACCCATACAATAGTATATGTGAATGGCCAGTAATGATAGGTAAAATACTCTTCACACCAGCAGAAACATATACAATATTGCATATAATATATGGCCAAACCCAATAGGTAAATACTTGCAGCTTTAGCTTATGAATGCACCAATAAGATAACAACTATCTGGTATTAAGACAAACATTAGAAGCAAAGTATATAAGTTTAGTATACCCACGAAGAGATGGTATGACAACCTTCTGTCATTGAATATACATAAACTTGGAAAGAAAGTAAATGGAAAACTAAGTAACATAGTGAAAGAAGCTCGATGCCAAGATATATTACTGGACATCTCCAAAGGATGAAATGTACAAGTCTTCAAGAATAGAACCATAGTCCTCAGACTGTTCTTCCTCCCATTGGTGTATCAAAGGTCTTAGGATTTATAGCCTTTACATCAAGGTTTCAAGATCCTATTTTAATTGATCTGAAATACCTAAAATAACATAATATTTAACCAATAAGATCTAATTTGATCAATATAAATCGAATTGGACAGCTGAAGCATTATTTGGCAATTTTTTGATGAAAATCACAGATTTAGAAATCTCTCTTTGATGGCTGGGCGATTTCTGTCAAGAGTAATCATGCCATTTGGTGTTATTCCCTTACCACATGTCTTCAAAACATGATTAGGAAGATGATATGTATTCTCCTAATTATTACCCTTTATTTATGATCATTCCCATGCGTCCTGGAATCAAGAAATCGTGATTTGGGCAGAAAGAAGACGTTTCTGGACTCTTCTGCACATTCGACGACTCTTTTGCTCTGTATCCTCTCTTTTGGCCGCTGAAAAGGAAAGGTTTCGGCGACTCATTACACTGTGAAAAATCCATTTAACCGTCGAAAGATAAAATTTATTTTTGTTTTTTTTCGAGATAGGAATTGATTTATTCATTTGAATAATATATTTAAATGCCCGTCTCAAAGATTTTAAGATTTATAAATAAATCTTCTACCTTATAATGATTTATCATGTGATATCAAAATAATTAGCAAATCATTTTTGATCGCTAACATCTGGATCCAACTAGGATGGAGACCTCCCTGTGAGGTTTCCAAGAACCATAGATCTAATGCCTTTCCTGGAAAAATAAAATCCATAACTTAGTCTCCAGTGTTCTATTGAGAATGGAGTCATCATTCCATTGGTCATGGAGTCAACATTCCATTGGGCATAGAGTCATCCATTCACCTCTTTCTAAAAATGTTTCATGACCTTGGTAAAGATCTTTGTACATCTTCAAGACTGCCTTTATTCACACAAGGTAACTGTTGCATCTGCTGTAAAGTGAAAGAAAATAAATGCTCGGGAAGTGAGCTTATTTCCTATCCTATCTAACCTAACCAACTCTGCGATTTGGTTAGGTAAAGGTTGATTTCCATAGCAGCCAACCAAGCAATTTTAATACTGAAATGATTTCATCATTCTCACTGATCAATACCTAATTTTTGAAATGCAACAACAATGAATACAAATCTTTCACAAAACCAAACTCAACAGGAAATATGTGGAAGCTTAAGAAGTCTGAAACTTTTAAATTTTCTGAAATGTATGATTCTATGAAGGCTGCTACTAGATCCTTGAAACTAAAATCAGAAAACTCATGATCTTCACGAAAAAGCTGCATATATATGACTGCTTCTCTGTTAGAAGATTGATTACTTTCTTGTTCTTTTGTGATTACCTTGTGATCATCAAACACTATGACCTTCTCTTCAAAATAGTGTTCAGTAGATGATGATAGAGCAGGGTTTGAATGACAGAGATTATGGTCAGCTCTAAAAATGTAGTTGTCTATACAATCATTAGTTATCATAGGTTCAACATACTTTGTAAACTGATCATAAATTTTACATGAATACCTGTCTCTGGAATGCTCTGCCAATGTTGAAGAATATGATTCACAATCTGAAACAATTTCAATTGCCTATTGTTGTTCTAAATTTGCCATATAATCATTACCTTCCTGTTCAAAATCTGAAATGTTCTGACATTCTGCTGGCTCAGGTAGATGATGGTTTTCAAAATTAACCTGCTCTAGGATTCTCCTTGAAGCACACATGTTTTCCTCCACCTCTAAAGCATCTTCAAACAAAATTTTTAATGACAAAGATTTTCTTTCTAGCAGAAGAAGGGCAAGTTTTGACTGCAGTCCCATCACATAATATATCGTGGCAGCTGTCTCTGTGCACCTGATCTGCAATGACATGTCATGATAGATGCTGCAAAATCTCCAATTTAAAGAAGACAACGTTTCATTTCGTTCTCTCTTCAAAGTATAGAACTCAACAAGGTAAGAATCTGGTGATTTATGTTCGCCCCAATGTTTCATAAAAACATCAGTGAATTCTATCCAAGAGCCAATGGAGTCAGATCTTAAACTCTTGAACCATATAGAAACATCTCTAATCAATGAATTAGAGAAAAATCTCATGATAACATCCTCATAAAAAATCTGAAAATGATCAATAAAATATTCAAAAGATTCCAAGTGCCTCTCAGCTGAAGCTTGATTCTCTCCAGAAAACCAAGGGAGATATTCATAACAGTCAAGAGGATAAGGATGAATATGAGAGGGCATATTTAATGGCTTAAACATCTTCATCCTAATTTTGATTTGAAAGGTTGTGGGATGATCACGAGGGATAGCAATTTGCTGACAAGGTTCAGAGGTTATGGCAACAAGTGTTGAGCTCTGTATAGGTTTTGAATCAATTTTGATTTCTTCATGGTTACATGGTTGATCAGATTCAGAAGGAATTTGAATACAAAGGTCATTTTTATAAATGAACCAAGGCACAAAAACTGATTTAACTTCTACAATACAAGCAGGCTGCAAATCTTCTTCTAAAGATGGATTTATAAAAGATGGCTGATAATCTTCAGAATATACAAAACAAAGGATAATTCTTTTAACATGTGAAGGGAAAAGTATAAAGGAGCTAATAAAGAATAACAACAGTTCATAAAGTAAACTGATGAAATGGTACTTGGATTTTGAATTCAACCTCTTCATCTTCTATCAACCAGATTCTCCCCAGTCGAGTATTTAATGTGGAGTCGTCAGGCATATGATTACAGTCAAGTTTTATGTCTGTCTCTTGTCTACCATCAAGAATCAGATCTTTGTCGTTCTCCCAGGGAAACTTTGCTTTCACTTTCGTTCCCCAGCAATGACGCCATTTTGTTATCACTCCAAGAAATCACTCCCTGACTGTAGAAGGGTGTAATCTTGGTAACTTTAAAAAGATCAATAATGTGGAGGAAAAGAGGATCAGATCGAATGACATTATAAACTCATATCCATTTAGAAATACCTCAGTCACTTGAAAGACCAAGGCTTTCAACTATGTAACTAAGAAAGTTTAATTTAATGTGTGGAAACATGGAGAAGACCTATTATGCTAACAAAAATACCTATACAATAGTATATGTTAATGGCCAATAATGATAGGTAAAATACTCTTCACACCAACATAAACATATATAAGATTGCATATAATATATGGCCAGACCCAACAGGTAAATACTTGCAACTTTAGCTTATGAATGCACCAATAGGATAACAACTATCTGGCATTAAGACAAACATCAGAAACAAAGTATATAATTTTAGTATACCAACGAAGAGATGGGATGACAACCTTTTGTCATTGAATATACATAAACTTGGAAAGAAAGGAAATGGAAAACTAAGTAACACAGTGAAAGAAGATCGATGTCAAGATATATTAATGGACATCTCCAAAGGATGAAATGTACAAGTCTTCAAGAATAGAACCATAGTCCTCAGACTGTTCTTCCTCCCATTGGTGTATCAAATTTCTTAGGCTTTATAGCATTTACATCAAGGTTTCAAGATCCTATTTTAATGGATCTGAAATACCTAAGATAACATAATATTTAACCAATAAGATCTAATCTGATCAATATAAATCGAATTTGACAGCTGAAGCATTATTTGGCAATTTGCTGATGAAAATCACAGATTCATAAATTTGTCTTTGATGGCTGGGTGATTTTTGTCAAGAGTAATCATGTCATTTGGTGTTATTCCCTTACCACATGTCTTCAAAACCTGATTAGGAAGCTGATATGTATTCTCCTAATTATTACCCTTTATTTGTGATCATTCCCACACGTCTTGGAATCAAGAAATCACGATCTGGGTAGAAAGAAGACGTTTCTGGATTCTTCTGCACATTCAACAACTCTTTTGATCTGTATCCGCTGTTTTGGTGGCCGAAAAGAAAAGCTTTCGGCGGCTCATTACACTGTGAAAAATCCATTTAGCCACCAAAAGCTAAAATTTATTTTTGGTTTTTTTTGAGATAGCAATTGATTTATTCATTTGAATAATATATTTAAATGCCTGTCTCAAAGCTTTTAAGATTTATAAATAAATCTTCTACCTTATAATGATTTATCATGTGATATCAAAATAATTAGAAAATCATTTTTGATCGCTAACAGTTGGTTTGCTTCAAACTGAGCAAAACACTAGTTCTCGAAATCAATGAGTAAAGCAACTTCTGAGGCATGGCACCTGTGAGTGAGGGGTTCTCTAGCTGAAATCCTATCCAAGGAATCCATCAGAGTCGATGGTTCCTCAATCTGAGTCTCATTTTTTGTTTTATGCCTAGTTGCAAGTCACATCCCAAACCATTTTGGGGACTCTTGGCAATTCATCCTCGACGCATAAAATCCTAACGGAGCAACATTTTTGAGCTCCATGAGATTTTGCATGCTTGTTTAGGCATGGAATAGGTGACCACATTGTCCATCCGCTCCCAAGGCATGGTTTCCTAAATTGGACCCATAAATCCAAATGTTGCATTGCTTCTTACTGAGCAAAGCACTAGTTATCGAAATTGATGAAAAAAACAACTTCTGACGGGTAGGAACCGGGAGTGAGGGGTGCTCTAGCTAAAATCCTATTCCAGGAATCCAACAGAGATGATGGTTCCTCAAACCGAGTTTTGGTTTTCGTTTTATGCCCAATTGCAAGTCGCATCGCAAACAATTTCGGGGACTTTTGGCCAATTCCCGCTCAGGCCATAAAATACTAACGGAGCAACATTTTTGAGTTTCGTGAGATGTTGCAAGCTTGTTTAGGCATGGAATAGGTGACCAAATTATCCATATGCTCTTGATGCATTGTTTCGTAAATTTGACCCTTAATCCAAACGCTGCATTGCTTCAAACTGAGCAAAACACTAGTTGTCGAAATCAATGATTAAAGCAACTTCCAAGGCATGAAACCCATGAGTGAGGGGTGATCTAGATGAAATCCTATCCTAGGAATCCATAGGAGTCAACGGTTCCTCAATCTGAGTCTCGATATTCATTATATGCCCAGTTGCAAGTCGCATCCCAAACCATTTCGAGGACTCTTGGCCAATTTTTCCTAAGGGCATAAAAACCTTATGGAGCAACATTTTTGAATTCCGTGAGATGACTCAAGATTGTTTAGGCATGGAATAGGTGACTATATTTTCCATCCGCTCCCGAGGAATGGTTTCGTAAATTGGACCCCTTAATCCAAATGTTGGTTTGCTTCAAACTAAGCAAAACACTAGTTCTCAAAATCAACGAGTAAAGAAACTTTTGAGCCATGGCACATAGAAGTGATGGGTGATCTAGCTGAAATCTTATCCCAAGAATCCATCAGAGTCGACAGTTCCTCAATACGAGTCTCAGTTTTTGTTTTATTCCCAGTTGCAAGTCGCATCCCAAACCATTTTGGGGACTCTTGGCAATTCCTCCTCGGGGAATAAAAGCCTAACGGAGCAACATTTTTGAGTTCCATGAGATGCTGCATGCTTTTTTAGGCATGGACTAGGTGACTATATTTTCCATCCACTCCCGAACCACGGTTTCATAAATTGGACCCCTTAATCCAAATGTTGGTTTGCTTCAAACTGAGCAAAACACTAGTTCTCGAAATCAATGAGTAAAGCAACTTCCGAGGCATGGCACCTGAGAATGAGGGGTGCTCTAGCTGAAATCCTATACCAGGAATCCATTAGAGTCGATGGTTCCTCAATCCGAGTCTCGATTTTCATTTTATGCCCAATTACAAGTCGCATCCCAGACCATTTCAGGGACTCTTGGCCAATTCCTCCCCAGGACATAAAAACCTAAGGGAGCAACATTTTTTAGTTCCGTGAGATGTTGCGATCTTGTTTGGGCATGGAATATGTGACCACATTGTCTATATGCTCCTGAGGCATGGTTTCATAAATTGGATCATTTAATCCAAATGTTGCATTGCTTCAAAATGAGCAAAACACTAGTTCTCAAAACCGTTGAGTACTGCAAATTCTGAGGCATGGCACCTGGGAGTGAGGGGTGCTCTAGCTAAAATCCTATGCCAGGAATCCAACAAAAATGACGGTTCCTCAATCCAAGTCTCGATTTTCGTTTTATGCCCAGTTGCAAGTCGCATCCCAAACCATTTCGGGGACTCTTGGCAATTCCTCCTCATGGCATAAAAGCCCAACGAAGCAAAATTTTTGAGTTCCATGAGATGTTG
>SNQJ01S0035681.1:152458-170863 GCA_010110895.2 Picea sitchensis
TACCTTATCTTCTACTAGGTTATCACCAAAACCTTACTATGAAATAATCACCAAAAACTTAACTCACATACCTTCCTTATAGATATCCTAACCTTCCTTAGTTACTGAAAGTATATATATGGTTCCTTAACCTAATTTATAGTCTAATAACCCTTATTAGGTATAATGGAAGGGGGTTACCTTATTATAACCTAGTCTCAGTTTCACTTACAAGTAAGCCTCCCTCTTAACACATATATCTCTTTTTCTATCCAACATTATTTTGGCTCATTTAATTATTTTATTAGATGAGGTATCACACAAAAGTATGATGGATATATCCTTATATTTAAAGCCTTGAAATTACCTCCTATGTGTTATCCAAAACTCTATCTAGGATTGTCATAAAACTGCATAAGTATTCCACTGTCAATGGTGATTAAAGTGTTGATGTCTTGCAATGTTTTTATGACACCTTGTTTTCCACATCCCAAAGAAGACAAAATATGTTAAGGAATTCCAAAGGACCTTGTAACTAGTCCAATCGTTGCCTCCTTTCACTATTGTATGAAGGTTTGTTAACTATATTTTGTTGTGGTGTTTGCATGTCTTTTGGCTTGGTTGGTTGACCATGATACATTCCTACCCTAAACACCCCAAACAATATACCCCAAAAATGAAACATTTATATTGGTTGCTAGTTGAGAGGGTCGATTCATGCTACAATCATGGTTCCAAATAATTGATCTATATTGTATGATGAGAAACAAATTAATTTCTGAGTGTTGATGAATGAATGATAAGTTTGGTTAATCATATAATTTTTGTGCCTTGACATATAATAATGAAATTTGTTAATCTGGTAGCATTGTATTTCTTCTAAAGTTATTACATTGAGCTCGTTGCCTTATTCTCTCTTTACAATAGTGACACTTCATCTGTTTCATGGCATATACTTATTGAATGGATGCAAACTTATATTGGTTATGAGCTTGTTACAATGATGCTCTATTTCATTTCTATCATAAAGAACCAATTTCAAGCTTAAATGTTTCATAAGTACTTGTTCATGATTCACTTCTTGCACATATGAAATTTGCTAAATGACGACTATCTTTGAATGAATATGTACTTTTTACTTAGAAAGTTTCACCTTGAACATTGTATATTGCTTCATCACTAATTATGAGTAATGGTGCATTGGTGTGTTGTGTTTAATAAAGTAAGTGTTTTCCTTCCAAGCATTCATTGAGCATTTTATTCTCTTACTTTTCTTGAAGCATCAGTTTAGAGAAGTCAACCCAAGTCAAACAAAGTCCTTGTCCTCACCTGTCTAGAAATGCAATGATAGGACTTAGTATTATCCCCCTAGGAAAACCCTCCTTATGTTAGAAAGCATGGTTTTTCCCAACTAGATTCCCACAAGCTTTGGACTTAGAATGATATTTCTAAATATTCCCAATAAATGGAATGGCCCTTCATTTTAAAGATTCCCACAAGATTTGGAATGTGGATAATATTTAAAGATTAATAAAACCAACTGTGATGAAAATCCATGAATGCATCTAGAGACAAACCTTCTTAGGGAGCCACAAAAATCCTAAAAATTCCGAGTAGAATAGAGAAGCCTTTGTTTTTCAATGCCTCTCGTGATGAGCTTAGCCAACCTTACAACTTATATGTTTAGTAAAGATCACACATATAAATATATTTGATATGTATATGTTATCTATTTTAATAACATATACATATCAAATATATATTGTTACATATATATCTTTTGGTTGACTCATTGAATTTCTCCTATGCCAAACATTCATCAAAATATGTTATTTTCACTATGTTAAGGGATTCTACAACTAGAACTTGTCTTTATTGGACATGACATCTTCTCTAGATGTCTTAGTATAACCATAAAAACCCAATTTAATGGAGCATTCTTCCTCCTAGGTTAATGCCCCCTTGAATGTGAAAATAAGACCTTCTGACACTCCATATTTGTACTCTTGAAATCAAAACTAGATGGTGCTTGATCACATGCAGAGAAATCTACCCATACCTTATCTACTTCAGAGAATTTTCCTTTGTGAAAGTTTTTCAAGAATATAATGAACTTCATAGCCTATAATATTCTTCCAATACATGCCCCCTTTCTTCAAAAATAAAATATTTTTTTTTTTGCTCAAAAATAAAATTTTATTTAATTTTTGAAATAAATCGTTTTCTTCACAATTTCGACGCACTATAGAAATCCTGCAATGATTTTTCTATACAAACCATGCAAGTGGTCGTCGCAATTTTGACGCACTATAGAAATCCTGCGACGATTTTTCTATACAAACCACGAAAGGGTTCATCTTAATTTCGACGAACCATAGAAATCCTGTGACGAATTCGCTATACAAATCAAGACAGTTTTTGTCTCACTTGCGATGACCAGAACAAATCCTGCGACAAATTTTCTATACAAATCATGATAGTTTTCGTCTTAATTGTGACGACCAGTACAAATTTTGAGACGAACTTGTTGTACAAACCACAAAATTTTTATAACGATTTCTTCGATATATACCCTGTGTTCGTCGCAGTCGCAACGAACTCTTCGAAAGCTGATTTGTCCCAATTTTTTCACTTACTTTGCCTATATTGTCGAGTGTGTGACAATTTCCCTACTGTGTCGCTCTTTCGACGAATTATTTACTTAGTCATATTGGAGACGATATTTCTTTTTTTGTCGCAATTGTGACAACGTCCCTACTGTCGTCGCTCTTGAGACGTTAATCAAGGTTCATCGCACATGCCACATCACATGAAATGACGTTTGGGAGACTCAAGATTCGTTGTAATATCCACGAAATAACGTCGCAAGAGCATCAAAATAGTCATTGCAAAATGACCCAAATTTGCTAGTGTATGATGGTCAGTCTTGACATGGAAATGTTTCCCTATGAGATGTGGATGTTAGGTTTCAACTACATGAAGGATGGCCATCATCTCTTTCTCATATGTGGTTTTACCCAAATTGTGATCAAACAATTACTTACTGGTGAATGCAAAGGGGTGCCCTTCTTGCATCAAAACCACTCCAAGACCTTTATCCAAGGCATTACTTTCTAGGAAAATAGTCTTAGAAAAATTTGGCATTGCTAGTACTAGAGTAGTGCACTTGGTATCCATCCTGTCAAGATTAGAAAACTTACTCAACTACTTCATTCCATACAAAGGCATTCTTTTTTAGGAAGTGATGTTAAGGGAGAAACAATTTTTTCATAACTTTTTAAAAACTTCTTGTAGTAGCCATAAGTCCTAAGAACCCATGTAGGCTCTTAAACGTCTTAGGTCAAGGCCACTCTTGCATAACAACAAATTTCTTGGGATCTACTTGTACTCCATCTTGACTGATAATGTGACCGAAGTATTCAACCTTTGAAGCTCCAAAAGAACATTTGGATCATTTCAGGAATAATTGGTGGTCCTGCATGAGTTGCAAGGCTTTATTGACTTTCTCTATGTGGGATTCCCAAGTTTTGTTGTAGATCAAGATATCATCAAAGAATACCAACAGAAAACTATGTAGAAAGGGTTGAAATTTTTTGTTCATAAGGCTCTAGAAGGTGGATGGAGCATTGCAAATGGAAATGGGCATCGCTAAAAATTAATATTGACCCTTATGTGTGCAAAAGTTTGTCTTTGGGATGTCTACCTCTTTCATCAGTATTTGGTGGTATTTGGAATGAAGGTCAAGTTGGGTGAAAAACTTGGCTCCATGAAGTCATCTAAGAGATCATCAATAATGGGGATGGGAAATTTGTCTTTGATGGTTAACTTATTGAGAGCCTAAAAATCAAGGCATGTGCTAATTACCTTCCTTCTTTAATAATATGACCACTAATGATGAGTAGGGATTGGTACTAGGACATATGAATCCAACCTCTGGCAGTTCTTGAATGAATTTTTTTATTTCATTATTATGTGCAAACAAGCGCCTATAAGGATGCACATTGGGTTGTGGACTACCAAAAACCAGTGGAATATAATTGTCATTCTCCCCTTGTGAAGGTGGTAAACCCTAGGGTATTGCAAATACTTGTTGATCTTTATAGAAGACCAACTACAAATTAGGGTGAATCTTCTATGGGGGGTTTCCCAGTACTTGTATGGAATTGAACTATGTAATAATGCCTAAGTGGCCTTTCTTCAATAACTTCTCCATGCAATGAGAGGTGACAATTTTAGGGGAATCAGAGGTAAGCCCTTTGAGGGTCTATGTGTGCCCTTCCTTAGTGAATATCATGTACAAATACTTGAAATCCGTGGTGGTAGGTTCTGAAGTGCATAGCCATTCTACCTCAATAACTACATTGCAACCACCCATTTCAATATGAAACATGTGAGTTTGAGATGATACTCATCCATTTGGAGTTTCACATTTTCACATCTACTACCACATTTCATTGTACCCCCATTGGTGATCATAATTTGAAAATTAGGTATAGGATGAACATAACAATTGGTTTCCTTGGTCACTCTCCTATGAATAAAATTGTTAATGCTATTGTTTTCAATCAATACAATCACTTTGTGGTGCTTGATATAACCAATCAACTTCAATGTTTAGGGTTGTTAGCACATGAAATGTACCGGAAGTCACCCTTGTTTTTCATTTTTTTTTCTTTGTCTAAGTTTTGTTAGGGTTATTTCATAAGTAAAAAATGGGTTCATTTAAGCCTTGTCCTAGCATATCTAAATGTCTCGTTGATTCTGTTAGTGATATTTCTTGTAAGGGGGTTTAGAATGCAAAAGAATGGGCTAAAACCCACTTGTCCTAAGTTTTGAGCGCAAATGCGCCTGTGGTAAGCGAGAGGTAGATCTAAGCGGCAGCGATTCGCGCGCCCGGATCAATGGTGCATATGCAATTCCGGACCCCCCTGCCTTTCTACCTTTAAGAGGAGGGAAGGGGTCCGGAATCTGGGGCGCACCTCTTCAACGGCCAAGATTAGCGCGTGGGATCAGCGGCGGTAAAATTCCGGACCCCCTCCTTTCTACCTTTAATGAATCGGAGATCCCGGCGCTAACTTTCCGACGGCTAAGATCTTGGTGCCCGGATCAACGACGCTCATGCTCTCCCATAATCCTCATCCACTCTATGTTTAGCCTGCGTAGGCCCTTCTCCCATCACGTCACATTCCAACCGCTTTTCTCCCGCTACCATGTGTCATCCATCCACCTCACCTCTTTGGTCCGCATAGTCCTCCCTCCTTCTCATCATCCACTGTCGCTTTCCATGTGCCCAGCTCCTTTCCATGCCGACCTATCGACAAAGAAACAAGCCCATTGTCTCCCGTATTCCCCCTTTCCGCCTGTTGTCTTCGCTAGGTGCCCTCCTCTGACGCCCTTTGCACACCTTGCCACTTCTTTCCCCTCCGATGTTTCAACCCCATCACTCCGTTCCCATGCACCACCTTACCTTTGGTAGCCTCCGCATTGTATTCTTTAAAGCCATTCCGGTTATTTGGGGAACAGCGACACGAGGCCCACTCCACGTTCACGAAGTCTTGGGGATTGCGCGGGTCATCTCGTCCAGGGCAGATTATTGAAGTGGTTGGTGGTGGTTAGATATTGCCTCCACCATAAATGGAAGCCGCATAGCCATGAATTAAAGGCACGTCGATTAGCCGTTGGGTATCAAAGACTCATATTGCGTCGACATACAAGATGCACTGACCTTTCAAAAGGTTATTTGTCAGAAATCCATCTGCGAGCGCAAAACCTTCAATCACGGTGTCTTGATTTTATTTGCTATTGTAGTTAAGTGATTATATGAAGGCGTTTTTGCCATTTTGTATCTATGTCGATGAATTGCCAGAAGCGAAGCTCTCCCATTTGCTCAAAGTTTGATCAAACATTCTAGCTTTGGGTGTATGTATCCAATGTTTGAGATTTCTTGGTTTACAACAAACAGCGGTTCCTTTTCGCTATGTTTCACCTCTTCTTGGAGAGTTCTTGATTGAATGCCGGTATGAATTAACCGCAGTTGTTATGATAAATGATTTATTGTTGCATTCTTTGTTTTCGGTTTCGCATTTGGAAGTAAGAAGATCTTGTTTTCAGATGCATGCTCTCCTGTCTGTTAGAAGCTTGATGCCTATAGCGGACCCTTGCACCCTTCTCATGAAGTCTTCCCCTACTCACCTTTATTACAACTTCAGTTGTTTGAAGTTAAAGTAAGACCTCACTTGTTCATGCATGCACAGCCTGGTTTGCGGTGGGGCCAGCGTTTCGGTTGCTTCCATTTGATCACCCTTCCAGGCAAGTAGGTGACATTGAAGCTATTAGTGGGGCTGCGCTCTTGTAAAATCGGGGTGACTTCCGTCAACATCTGCAGCGCGGATTGCGAGACCGGAGTTGAAAGATTTTCCACAGGCGAGCGACATTGAGCCTCGATTTTGAAGGTGCATCGGAACGCTCGAGCCCTTAAATATTGCTCTTTGTGCTGGCGACTCCAGCTGTGGCGACTCCATTGTTTCCACATCATTGTTTCAGCTGTGTCTACTGTTGGCACACCTGAAAGCTTACCCAGAGGAGATTTCTCGAGAGGGTTTCAGCAGCTGATTTCTCAGCCTGGGAAGTTTCCTAGGGTAATGACAATGTCGAGATATGGCCTTTGGTGGTGAACAAGGACCAAGAATAGCCGAAGGCTGTGCATCTTTCACCTAGCGACTTCATGATTCAAGGAATGATTGGCGACTGCGGTTGATATGGAGAAAATCCTTGTTCGCGGGTTTGCTCCTTTTAATTTCTGCTATTCACGGTTTATGTTGTCCCCTCTTTGGATGAATGGGGCCATTATTTGCCCATATTTGGAAAGGTGAAGAGGACAACGGCACCGACACCTGATTGAGTTTCATGAACTCATGCATCGATTGGGAGATACATCATGAGGATGTATTGCTGAAAATGTTCATGTTCTCGTTAGTGGGATGCGTAAATGGGTATCATTCTTTATCCCGACTACCATTTCTTGGCTCGGTGATTTTCATCGGCTTTCACCACCCTATTGTGAGGAGAACATCCTCGATTTAATTTGTCATAATTGTTGTGGGGATACCGCAACTCTATACAAGACAAAGTTGTTTCTGACGAAAGCTACGGGGAGGATCTTGATGACCTGAATCATAACTCAGTCCCTTCTCCTCCCATCCATACGCATCGAGAGTTATGAAAGTGATAAGTTCGGGAGGAGGATGGCACCACGGTAAGGATTGATAGAAGCGGGTGAAATATCTGCTTATTAGAAGGGTTGAAATATGAAGGCTGTGCAGAGGATTTTCCGATCCTTGAGGCCGAGGGCGTTCGAGCAACTCTTCGAGAAGAGATTGTTGAAGACTATTAGATGAGTTGGAATCTACCCCCGATGAGCTTGATGTCTCAGATCAAAGCAATAAAGAGGTAGTTGTGGAAGAGGATTGCTCTCTTTTCCTTCATGAGATTTCCAACGATGTGTTTAAATTCGGGGTCGAAATGGAGGCGGGGGATAGTTCCATTTACGCAAGTTGAATAGCTTTATGCCACGACCCGATGATGATTATGGAAGAGGAACGCCTTGAGCGACATCACCTTTTCTTGTGAGTAGCCGGACCACTTATGAAGCGATTCTGAATCAGTCGGGCTTCGATATCTTTGAGTTTCAAGGCGGGGTTGCGGAACCTTATCTCTGCTTTCGCTAAAGAAAATTATCTGGGAAATCATCCACCTCGGTGCTTTTGGAGATATTAAAGCGGTATGAGGAAAGATAGATCCACCCATGGTCCCTATTTCACGATGGATCTGAATCCAACCACAGGGAGAGCAAAGAAGAGGAAGAACCGGAGGCGATCGCCTTTGTTGAGAGCGGTCGACAAAACATATCACCTTATGGTCCCTATTTATGATGAATCTGAATCGGACCTGGAGGATTACGGACATGAAGGGCGAATATTTCACGTCAGTCGGTCGTGGTAGCCACCGCCCAGGAACAGCGATCCTCGTCGGTATCCACCTACCAACTTTTATTGCTTATCATAGTTATTGATACGGTGAACAAGCGTGTGACGCTCACATGTAATTTTCTAGAATTGGCCACTCATTCTATGACCACGATTGCAGAAAATACATGGGTGGCATTTCCTTTATGCCTTGGAGTTGCCCACCTTCATCTTCATGGCGGCCCTCAAACATGAATCAAAGGAAGTAGCCATTCTGAGCTCCTGGTCACATCGACTGTTATCCATCATTAAAAGAAGGAAGGAGCTTCTATTAATTGCCCGGATAACTATGGCGGTTTTCACCTAGCCCCATAGCAAAATATTACAATAGGGCTAAGTGTATGTAGTAAAGCTCTTCGGCATGTATTTTCTCTTGTTTGCATTTTTATTTTTGAGGCCTAATAAAGACTCCATAGAATAGCCGGAAAGCTGAGCTGTAGAAGGAGTTCTTAGAGCATCCCGGGGACGACTCTATCCCCCGGAGCCAAATGTTAGCGATATTTCTTGTAGGGGAGTTAGAATGCAAAAGATGGGTACAAAACCCACTTGTCCTAAGGTTTTGAGAAGCATAAAATGTCTTTGTGGTGGCGGCAGGCCCGGATCTGGTGGCGTTCGCTGGGATCAATGGGTGCATGTGCAATTCCGGACCCCACCTTACGCTTTAAAGCGGAGGGTCGGAGATCAAGAACTCTTCCTTGTTGATCCAGTAGCGGATCTGCGTTGGTAAAATTCCTGGACCCCCCCACCCTTTCTACCTTTAAAGCGGGTCGAAACTCAGTATAACTTTCCAACGGCCAGATATCTTAGCTTTAGGATCTAGCGATGCTTTCGTGCTCTCATCATCCCTCATTAAGCTCACGTGTTTAACTGCGTGAGCCCTTCTCTCCCATCATGTCGCTTCCGGAGCGCATACCCTGCCCCGTGTCATCCATCCGCCTCCCCTCTGTGGTCCGCGTGCTCATCCCTCCTTTTCATCATCCTCTCGCTTGCCATGCATCAGCACCACATGCCGACCTATCGACAAAGAGCAAGCCCGACGCCGATGTTTCCCCCTTTCGCTTTGTTGTCTTCCGTAGTGCCCTCCTCTAATGCCCTTTGCACACCTCGCCACTTATTTCCCCTCCGCTGTTTCAGCCCCATCTTTCAGTTCAAGGTACCCCACCTTAGTCGCTGGCCTCCGCATATATTCTTCAAAGCCATTCGGTTATTCGGTAGTAGCGAGGCCCTCCGTTGGAATTGCCCGGTGGGATCATACCAGAATACCGGTAGGCGAGTTATTTAAGCGGTTGGTGGTGGTTAGATGTCGCCTCCGCCATAATGGGAAGACGTAGCATTGAAAGATTTGTGTTTGCATGGCTTCTGACAATATGCAGTTGTAGTCTCTGAATGATAGTTGCACTATCATTCAGAGACTGCATCTATAGATTGTCAGAGGCTATGCAGACGTAATGTGTTTAATGCGATGTCTTGGTTTTGTTGCTGTTGTTGTTTTCGCCATTTTTTTATCTATCGATTGTAGAGCTAAGCTATTGACTGTAAAGTTTCAGTAAAGTTTCTAGCTTTCTGGGTTATGTATCGATGTTTGAGATTTCTTGGACATAACAAGCAGGTTTCCTTTTCCATCTATGTTTTCACCTCTTCTTTGGAGAGTTCATGATCGAATGCTTAGCGTGAATTATCTGATTCTGGTATGATAAATGATTTATTGTTTGCATTGTTGTTTCTGGGTTTCCTTCATTTTGGAAGTGAAGATCTTGTTTCGGTCTGTCTCCACCAGTCTTGTTGAAGCTTGATGCCCTGCCTGGCGGAACCCTTACCTCCTCTCATGAAGTCTTCCCCTACTCACCCTTTATTACAAATGGATTTGTTTTGAAGTTTATCAAGACCTCTTGTTCATGCATGCACGGCCTAGTTTACGGTAGAGACCCTTTGTTCGGTTGCTTCATTTGATCACACCCTTCAAACAAATGTGCCTGGCCTAGTTTCTGAGCTGAGGCCACTGTTCCGAGTTTGCTTCCATTTGATCACCCCTTCCAAACAAATCGTGACATTAAACTGATGGGCGTCGGGCTCTGCTCCTGTAAGCAATCCAGGAGTGACTTCCGGCTCCAACAGATTCATATATGAATGAATGGGTGATATGGTAAGTTGAGTAAGGTCTTGGTGTCATGATGGTGGTTGTGATTATTATCAGAAAGGGAAAGTATTGGTCATATCTCTTTGGTTTAAAGGTCATCATCATTAAGTGTTATGTCCCAAAAAGGTGTACAATTGATTTTTAGGTCACATATGACCATTTGGGAGTCATGTCATGTGTCAAACCAACCTGCTGCAAACTCTCCTAAAATTTTGCAGTGAATAAAAAAAGTACCCTATGCATTAAATCACATATGATCATGTTTTGAAAATGTGTCAGTTGGTAATTTCTTGTTTTCAGCGCCATCTCTTCAACCATCATTTTTAGAGGGTCGGTTTCAAAAGGAGGTTCTATCATTCTTTACCTTTATTTCCATTTGGAAAAGTGCGCTACAGACTGGTTAATTCGCTGCAAACTGGATCAGAGGCTTCAAGAGATTGTTGGTATATACCAGGTACTTTGCTTGAATGTTCAAATTCCATGCCTGAAAGCTTATTATCAAACTAACCCTAGTTCCTGCAAACTTTTTGTTCTTTGCAAATTAGTTTATACCATTGGTGCTGTGAACTTATCTTTGCTTGGTTAGCTTGCACAGTCTTATATTTAACTTTTATGAAGACCCAATATTTAATTTTTCTTGTCAAATGATCACTTGCATCTACTTCTTGCAATCATAACCCCATTGCTGCAAAATTCCTATGCACTACAAATCCCCTTCTTTTCTCAGTTGATAAAACCCTAGTTGACTGCGTTTTCATTCAGATTTGAAAAACATCTTTTCATTCAAGAACGTTTTTCTTTCCATATCTTTGAAACCGTAAACCCTTCCGATGAAAACCCTAGCATAAAACTTGTTGCTGCAAACTTCATCTGCGTGCTGCAAACTGAGAAATTGCATTGCAAACTCTTTGTTTTAACATGTAGTTTCCCCGATTTTGTCTGTTTGAGGTTTTATAAAGTTTCGAGTTGTCAAATTTTCGTCCATCTCCTAGCTTCAACCTTATTTCAGTTTCTGCAGTATTGGAAAACAAACCCTATGTTGTAGAATCAAGCAGTAAACCATATTTAGTAGTTTCCATCACATACTCTGGTAGAACTGTTATAAGAGGGTGGAGGCTTTTGAATAAGCTATCATGGAAATTCAACAAGGGAAGAAGATTCATAAAGGAGGGGATATTTTCAGGGCTAATCCCTATGACTTGCAACTAATCAACTCAGATTCGTTTTTCAGAAAGGTATTTCAGAGAGTGGGTTTCCTGGATTTTTGTGAGAAGATGGAGAGAGGACACCTTGAGGTTGTAACAAGCATTAACAAAGGTTTTAAGGATTCTTGCACCTTTTTTGGCATCAATTTCTATGTTTAGAAATAAAAATGACATATACAGGAAAGTTCGCAGCGCATCCTGCTGAAGGCTATGAACTGCTAAAATTGAAACAATTTGCAGCGAATTAGTAAGCAACAAAATCGTATTTTCATCATATATTTTCAAATACGAACTAGGTTTCTCTAAAATGTTTTGTGGAGAAGAATCATAATGTCTTTGAATTTTTGACCAAAAATCAGCCCGACCCAGTTCTCCATTTGGGAGAAAAGTCAAAAACATCACCTACAAGAAAGTTTACAATTAATCCTGCAGATGCACTGTGAACTCTAACTGTCTTATAAATCCTAGTTGTAGGAGGGATGCCACCTATATGAGTAGGTTAAAATGGTTCCCTAGGAGGAAATTAAACATCAAGGGACACTTGTACCTGACATCCAACTCCACTAGATCTCCAAACATGAGTTGGTTGTAGTTGCATTTATCATCACCAACAACTTCTTGGAATCTAGCAGTTTGTTAAATTAATGTTTGTTTGTCTATTTCCATGTCTCTCCAAGGAACAAAATCCTATGCTAGAACTAGGTAATGATTCATAGAGGAATTATTGATGTAATTTTCTATTTAAGATGTAATCTAAATTCATAGAGGGGTTGGAATGGTTGGATGTGAAGCTTTATCTTTTGGCTGAAGACTGTAAAAAGTTTCCACACTATGTATGTACAGACTTAAGACTCTTGAGTAATTGAAGATCAACTCCTTTTCTACTCTTTCATGCTATTATTCTTGTCTTGTTTTGGTATTATCTACTGATAAAGGATTTATCTTTAGCACTTGTGTTCATGATATGCAGTGACTGATTTACTGTAAACTTGTTAATGCAAGTATTGTCAAAGAATATTTTCTTGTTGACCAGGAGGTTCCTTGTTAGTAAGAATTCCACTGTATGTGTGCCAAAGTTCCTGATGTAACTTGGTGCATATACCTCATATTTTTCTTCTTAGTCTTCCATCTTTCCATTGATATTCAAAAAACTAATCTAAGATTGCTCAAGCCTTGCTTGTTGGAGTATGTTGTGTGGAGATTTTGTGTTGATATCTTTATTGAGTTTCTCATCCATTTTCTACACCTAAAACTTAAACTCTTATATTTTACAAATTATAAATCTGATGGGCATTAGGCTCACACCTATAACACTCTAGGTGAGACTTCTAATTCTAACATGGGTGTTGAGAAATTGGATAAGGCATAAGGAGAAATTTGGGGTTTCTCTCAAGGAGCTTGCAAGGTGTTTTCCTCTTCCACAGAAGGGGTTTCATCGTCCAAATATAGTTCAAGAGTGTCTTCAATAGACATATTCTCTGTTTTCTTGTAGGGATACATCCATTTGAAAAAAAAATGGTCTTTACATTAGTGCCCTTTGAAATATTGTTCATCACAAATATAACAAAGGGAAAGGCGTTGGCAATTTTCCATATCTTCCTGAGATAACTTATGGATTCTCATTGGCTATGAGTTGGAGGGGCTGGGGGTAGTCAACGTGGGGGGACTAGAGTGAGTAGTGAATAAAGTTCTATTGGTTTGGGAATTGATCACCATCTCATATTCTTTATCTCTTTAACAAGCTTCCAACCATGTTTTTGGGCACTGCATCATGATGTGTGCTATGTTTTCCTCCTTGAGACCACTGATTAAAGATTATTTAAAAATGAATTAGATAAGCCCTCTGTGCAGATTTTCAATTGCTCAAATGTAGCAATATAGTCAATAACTGTGCCTAATTGATGTAATTTTGCTAGTCTTCCCAAATAGTGAGTTTCATGCTCAAAACGAGCATAAAGTACCTCTACAAACTAGGTCAAAGTAATGTAGCCTTCATAAGATTTCTTATACCATTGAAACCACTACCAATGTTTTGAATCTAAATAAAAGAGCCCCACTTTTAGTTTTTGTAGGTCATCGGTAATTCCATGGAGAGATAAATAGCGTTTCATTTGGGTAATCCAACCCACGGGATCAAAACCAACAAATGTGTTCATGTTGACCTTTGGAAAGCAATGCCATGAATTATGATTATGAAAGTGTGGGTGGGGGTTATCTAAAAAGAGCATGTGAGTGGCCTACACTTCATTCGTTGGGGATTTCTCCTTGGTTGGATCAATGTCTACATCTGATATATGGATACTCAAGAGGGTTCCTAATATTTCCAACACCTTGACTTGTTTGTTCATCGTTGATGCAATGGGCATCCGCCCCCTTCCATCATAGTACGTTCATAGAGGAAAATTTATGCATGTGTATGTAATAGGAATCACGACTGCCATAACGCTTCTTCCTCATTTCTACACTTTCCTTCCTTTCGATTTGATTGCTGCAACCCCCGTGGTTGTACCTCCATTATCTCATACCCACGTTGTTACCCTGTAGCACTAGCAACATATGCTACAAAATCATCGGTCGATACTAACCATACTATTGCATATTCAATTGTTGCAACTTGCCTTCTGTTGCAACTCACATTCTATTGTAACTCACTTTCTTCTACAACTCAACCATCCTCACGCTGTAACTTACATCCTGTTGCAAAACACACCCTGTTGCAGCAACATGTCTCTGCTGCAACACAACTTCTTCTGTAACTCACCTTCTATTGCAGATCGCCTTATGTGGTGACAAATATTTTTCTACAACTCAACCATCCTCATGTTGCAACACCCATCCTGTTGCAGCTTCATGCTGCAATACCTCTCCTATTACAATCCTTTGCTACAACACATATTAGACTACGTGTCCTTGACTGCAACGTGAATATTTTTGAGGTCATATGGGCTGCCCAATATGCCTGTCGTTTTCCCTCTTGTTGGGCACTATGTTTGGGTACTTTCAAACTTTTTTCCTTGTTGTTTTAGGACAACCTTCTCGCTGTTCAAAACAACCCAATGTATGTGAACTTTACCCTCTCAAAATCTGCCCACAAATCTTTGGTTTGATGCTATTAAATGCCTCTTGTTATAAGGTTTCATTATGGATGATTTTGTTGTTCAAGTTATCCTTCTTTAACATGCATTAAAAATCAAACACACCTCTAATATATTTAAAAACCTACAACTAAAAATAATAAGCAAACATGACAAATGGACACATGTACTTTTTGGTAAACATGACCCTGGAAAAACCGCCATGGGGAAAACCAATAAGAGGGCAGATTTATTATAGAGATCTTTAAGGAAAAATAATACAACAAATACATGCACAAAGGAACCTGATACACTTGCCAACTCCTCACAAGTTTGACATGGGTTTCTTTCTTGAAGTGTGCCCCCCTTCTTGGAATTTTCACCCTTCACATTTTCTTCTTGGTAGTGTAGAATTGCACCCTCAGTTTTTTGAATGACTTGCTACTGAAGTGTGACCTCAAACCTTTGTGCGCCCTTCCTCCACAAAAAACAACCTCTCCTCAAACAATGGTTGCGCCCTCCACACAATGTGCTTGCTAGACTTGCGACCTTACTACACAAGTGCACCCTCCATCCAACAAGAGTGCCTAGCTTCCATTAACTCTTCTCCAAACCAGCTTGCACCCTCCTCAACAAGTGTACCATAGTTCTCCTCTCCAAACCCTCACTACTCTCTTCTCTTCACTTCTATTCTCCTCACCCAATTCTCTCAAGTGATCAAGTGAATAATGAATCTCTTCCTTACCCTTTTTCCTCCTTTATCATTCCTTAGGCCAAACCTAAAAGATCAAGGGCCTAGATTGAATCTAGCCCAAGTCTAATCAATGGGTGAGATCACTTCTCATAAATCTCACTTAGAAACCCACTTTACTTAAGTTTTCATAGTTTGCTTTATGTCTATTAATTCACCCACTTGTGAATTAATTGTCACTTTATGACTTAAGTGACAAATTTCACTTTATGACTTAAGTGAATAAAGTCAATGTGAAATTAGAACATAAAGTAAAGGTATAAGGGTAATAGTCCCCCTCTTTGTTTTTAGAGACTCACAAACACAAGGGGATCACTTTCCAAGGTACCTAAATCTCAACACAATGCACCCATGCTACAACACATTCATTGTTGTAACACGCCTGTACCTAGTGTTGCAACACATATTTTTCCACCTGTCTTTGACTGTAACACACCCATGTTGCAACTCGTTGATGTTGTAACACATCTTCTTCTACTAAATGATTTTGTTGCAACCAAAACATTCCTACTAGACACCTACACAATGATATCATATGGGACTATTCTCTATGGGATTACTCATTCAAGCAATGACATTAACTTACACATAATCATGTCAATAACACAACAAATGACATCATACATGATTCCATTCATAGACACACACATAAAGGTTAAATATATGAAACATCAGTCCCTTTTATTTATTCATATAGATTACAATACAACGACTCAATAGTTGAATATAAGCTTACAATCTCCATTGGGTTTCCAAGCTAGAGGCCATGGCAACCTCAACCACTTCTCCCTCTTCTATCTTGCAAAACCTCTCTTATTGTCGTTTCTGCCATCTCCCTTGCAATCACTTTGGTGCTCTGTTTTATTTCTCCACAACCATTCGCTTCAATTCCCCAAGGCTTCTCACACCCTTTCATCTTCCAACTTTCATTTTTTTCTTTTCTCAATGACTCTTCGTATCCCTCTATGCATCCTTTCGGCTTTGGCCCAACAATATGCTCCTGCTTCAACACGTCTACAATTTCTTCTGTAACATCTTGTCCTCTATAGCATAACCATCCACACACTTGTCCATTCTATAATAGCGCTCCCAACTGCCTCACTGCCACAACTATGCAACAATATTCTGATCTATAGTAATGTTGTCACTCCCTATAATGAAACCATTCACAACCTGCAACAACCAATCATTGTTGTAACAAATATTTAATGTCCCCATAACTACCTTCATCATGTCATCCCCAGGATGACCGAGATTCTCCTGCATCATACTCCCCAGGTTTGAAGAAAGCATGCCCTCATGCTTATGAGGTAAATCACCCACATCTACAATTGTCCAATGCAACTCCATCAATGTTGCACTCTCAACTCTATAGTCCTCATCTGCTATACATTTCAATCTGCAAAACATCTTCCTCTGTTGCACGTTCTTTCTTTCAATTCATTGTTTCCCTTCACTACACATCAATCTACAACAACACAACAATATTCTCATCATGGATATCTAGAAATTTCATTTTATTCCTACTACAACTTAAATTTTTGTAGCAGTTCACCTTTTGGTGCTGCTACCTTCTCTGTCTCTCTTTCTTCATTACCACAAGAACTAGTCAAGTTATTTTTAGTCATGCATCACCTGCACAATTGGATCTGAGTCATTTCCAATCCAAGACATACCACTGCCCTTTTCCATGCAGTGTACAAAGTGCCTTCGGTGCATCCATCCACTCATGCTCGAAGCTTCACAACATGGAGTCACATTCTCCCATGTTACACCTCCCTTAACTCAATCCACATCACCCGCACAACTCGATCTGAGTCACGTCCAATCCAACACATCACACTACCCTTTTTCATGTAGTGTACAAAGTTCCTTCAATGTAGCCAACCACTCATGCTCGAAGCTACACAACATGGAGTCATATGCTCCCATGTTACACCTCCCTTGACTCAATCCACAACCATACACATACTACCTCAGTCGGCGATTATGTCAATGTATACACATTCTTTTAAAATTACCAGAGACATAGATCAAGAGTCTTCCTCTTCATGCTCGGTTCTCAACAACCTCCACTCTTCTAACATTCTTCTGCAACAAGTCTTCTTCCTCGGGAGATTTGAAATCTTCTCCTCTCTGTCAGGAACATGTTCATCAATTTCCCACTCTTTCGAACTGTAGGTTATCCATATTCAACTCAACAACTTCCTTCATACTTCATATTCACGACAAAATCTCCTACTTGAACATTTTCTTAGACATCTTCATCATCTGCAACCTCTGTAATATTTCAATTTCCTACAATCTTGCAGTTCACTTTCCTACACATATATCATTCTACTGCATCTTATTTTCATCCAATCACATCCACTTCCATCTACAACCACAAATGTCTTTCTTCCTGCAAACAAGCAAATAACATATTAAGGGAAAACAAAAATTCCATATTCTCTCCCTCCTTTTCTTCGTTACATCCAACACACCCACATGTGTCTCTATCTTCCACTGTTGTAATTTTTTTTCATCTCTGTTCTTCTTAAATTCAGGTCTACTCAAAATCCTCTAGTCACCATTTAGAAACAATGTGCTCACTACTACCAACATGCTCCTTAGAACATATGAGCCTAGTCTCCAGTCCAGGAAACCTTTCGACTGCATTCCTCTCTCAGCCACCCTCACTTATTTCCAGTGACCATGCCTTCATTCCAAGATAAAAATCATGGATAATTGCCACCACAACTTCCATCTAATGAATCCTCTCATGATCCAAGCTGACTCTTTCACCTCAAGATAATAGTCATGGATAAATACCACCACAACTACTATCTATTTCTAGTAGCCATTTATGTCAGAGACTTCTTCCTTTTTAATTGCACCCTTTTGAACTTTTCTTCATGCAATTTTTTTGTTCCTTTCTATATTTTCCCATTTCAGGCTTCATCTTGACATATGCTACCACTCCATTATCTACATTCTAACTCTTGGTTTCTATACCTCATTAACCTACTCATCTTCATGAAGAAATCCTCAAGAGTTATTTTATAGCCATCAACCAGACTACACTTCACATGCCCTTTCTCCGAGACTATCTCTGTTAAGAACCTGAATAGATCTACAAATATAATCACCACAAATACTGAATACACAATAGATCCACAAAACAATATAGAAGAAACCACACTTTATTATTACCAAACCCTTGAGGTAGGGAAACACCATACAATGGATCCTATTA
>SNQJ01S0035681.1:175273-191173 GCA_010110895.2 Picea sitchensis
TGGAAAATATGATTTTGAACTAGAGATAGTTATCTTCAATTTATTTTGCATTTAAAGACATGATGAACTTTACAGTGCCCTCTTTCCCATCAATTTATTTTGCATTTAAAGACATGATGAACTTTACAGTGCCCTCTTTACAGTTGAACTATGAAGAGGGAACCAACTAAAGATGAATGCAAGGCTTGACCATAAAGTGTATTAGTTATAGGAATTTATTTTGGCATCAACCCATTAATAGCCAGTGATATAATACATGAATTGCAGTAAAAAAAAAATACTTTCCAAAATTCACTAATACTTTCCAAAATTCACTAAATGAGGACGACGTATCAATGTAAGACCATGGAACATTAATATTACAAAAAAAGTAATTTCCAAAATTCACTAAATGAGAACGACGTATCATTCTAAGACCATGAAAGCATTAATATTACGTAAAGGAGCCATGACCATGAGTATGAAAGTTGATGTAAGGGGAGAGTCACGACAATAAAGGTCCGTAAATTAAAGGATTGACTTTATAACTTTTTTTTAAAGAGGAAAAAGTTTTTAATACTTTGGATTATTGGTTTATTTTTTATTAATATGATTTTGATATGTAATTGTAGATAAAATTTAGTTATTTGAAATAATTTGTTGATGGTTTAAAAGGTGATAGATTTTCATCAGTGTCAAAAGTTTTTGGTTCATGGGTTATCAACCTGTTTCTTTACATACGAAGAATATGATCTCTTAGTCACTTAAAGATAGTTTCAACCATTCACTAATATCTACTAGATACCCAGTGTTTCATTTGATCATTATTAAGACTACTAAAGAGGATTCAAGTGGTATCCAAAATCACATACCCTTTAGTCTCATACACTAAGCTTAGATACTATAACTTAGTTACAATTTAACTTCATGTTCACAAGAAATTGAATCTATAACTTAAAAACCTCAATAACCCCTTCCAAATTTTATTAAATTTGAATGTCTTTTGAAAAAATAATACAATTTACAATCTCAATTGTATTATATTTTAATAACATCGAATACTATATTCTAACAATAATTAATTAAACAACATTCCACAGAACTAAAAACAAGATATAATGTGTTCAAGAATATAATATGTTACTCTATATTAATGTGACCCAAGAGCCAAATAAGTCTTGTAGCAGTAGAAGTATCCCCTTTATAAGTAAGAGAATTTTAATGCATTATAATAATAAAGAATTATTGTGTACCTTAACATACTTCAAGTTAAGGACCCAAGAGCCAAATAAGTTTTATAGCAGTAGAAGTACTCCATAAGAGAATTGTAATGCATTATAATAATAAAGAATTGTTGCATTTCAATATATATATATTTTTTAATATTTTTAAAATAAAATATTTATATCCATAATTAAACATCTTCTACTCCCCGTTATAAGTAAGAGAATTTTAATGCATTATAATAATAAAGAATGGTTGCATTTCAATATATAATTTTTTTTAATATTTTTAAAATAAAATATTTATATCCATAGTTAAACATGGTTAAAGTTTCATAAATATTTATAATATATTGACATTTTCAAGATAAAATATTTATATTCATAAGTAAGAGAATTGTAATGCATTATAATAATAAAGAAGGGTTGCATTTCAATATATAATTTTTTTTAATATTTTTAAAATAAAATATTTATATCCATAATTAAACATGGTTAAAGTTTCATAAATATATATAATATATTAAAAATATTTATAATATATTGACATTTTCAAGATAAAATATTTATATTCATAATTAAATATAGTTCAAGTTTCATAAGTAGTTTAAATGTTTTACGAAATAATTTTTTTTAGATGATATTTTTGGACGATTTTTGTCTGAAATCTAATTAGAAATTGTTAGATTCACATATTATTATTTCTGTATAATTCGAGTGTTCCACGGTTTTTCAGCATGCTAAATTTATTTCTACATTCAAAAATGGATATTAAACAACAAAAAATAATGATTTCATACAAATTTATATCATTGAATTCAGACAAAAAAAACTATTTCATAAAACAGTTAAACAACACCTATTTTTAATGAGATGTGGATAAATATTGTTTACCTGTCATCACGTGTATGATAACATGGTAGTAGAATGACGAAAGTATAGTACTACAAATGGGCTCCACATGGAGTGCTGGAATTATTATGCAGGGCATCCACGATGTAAGGGCTTCTCTTAGTTTACGCGTAGGGCATACGAAGCACATGTAGAATTCACGTAGCACAAAAAAAAGATGAACTACATTTAGCCTCCACTATATCTATGCAAAAGAAATCTCCATAGAAATAAGAAATTTTAGAGCATAATTGATCAATAGTCGTGCATCCTATGGCCATCACAATTCATCAACATGGACCTTTAATTACTTTCTTGACCTCATTGATTCTTCGTTTAAAACACTACTATGCGTTTATTGGTATTTTTATTTATTTATTGTAAAGCAAGAACTTAATGCAACGATAACATTCACATACAATAAAATTTATTCTATAGAAACCTAATGTGGGAAAACACCAATTGAGAGATGGCTTGGCTTGTTAGACTTTTTATTGAAACGATAACATTCATATACAATAACATTTATTCTATAGAAACCTAATGTGGGAAAACACTAAGTGAGAGAGGGCTTGCTTGACTTTTTATTGAAACTTAGGGAATTATATAACAAAGGTGTTTTTTAGAGCTTTCTCCACAATGCAAATGCCTCAAATGTTTCAATCATAATACTTTACTTCATGTGTTCTGATACAATATCTTCTACCAATTCTCCTTTCCACTAGAACCTCTATTTTGTGTGAGTCTCTTGCAACATTAATTGTTCCCAATACTCGTACTCCTTCTCTAGGTGTATTTTTTCAAACTCTTGAACTAACCTCTCATGATTCATTCATTCTTATTTATTCCCCACAAGGAAAACTAATAACTTCAAGAATCAATTATTCCCACATCATGAATGTTGGGCTTGTTTTGGTTTCATATATTTGTGTTTGCGGGAAAAGAAATCCTCTTGCAAGGGAATTGTATCATAATCAAGCCTTAATATTTCCTTGATGCAACTTTCCATTGGCTACCACAGTGTCAACATGGGTTGCATACCTCTCGTCTTTCCTAGTTTTTTGTGTGTTCAATAAAGAGCAGGTCCTGCCATGACTTCACATCCTAATGACCTTCGAGTTTATCTCCCTATGCCACCTATTGTTGTGGAGAACCCCCTCCCCCCGCAGACAGGTGAGTACTCCCTTAGATCTGCCCGTGATACAAGATACATTGTGGGATAGATAACATCAAAGTATTCCACTAGATCTATTAGATTTGATTCTAAATTATGCTATGAGAAGGAGATAGAATGGTTCAAACCTAATTCTTGGTGGTTGCCCCTGCATATTCCTGGCTAATGCAACTCAAGTGATCTAGTTCCAACTCCTAAAACCTGCTTCCTATATACAAGAAAACAACTAGTACCAAACTCAAACCTTCAAGCACTAGGAATGTCAAATCTAAGCTAGATCTAACCCGATCTACTCAAAGACTATAAAATATACCATTTATCATTATGCATAATTGAATACACCGACAATGGAAGGGGGAAACCATGTAGATCTATATTTTTAAGTGGAGAACATTACATCAACCAAGCTTTACCTTAAGTCTCGATGGAGGCATTTCAATGCTCCAACTCCTCCTTGGCCTTAACACAAGTAAGACTATTAAGCCTTAGACAAAGCCCCATGTTATGTATAAAACCCCTTATTAAGCCCTAGATATTGAATTATCACATTTCTAGTAAGTCGGCTAGACCCCTTTATTGCACCATTTCATCATAATTGTAACCCTTTGTCTCATATATATATATATATATATATATATATATATATATATCAAGGAGATCTAGTATTAGGATCATCTTATCTAAACTCATATTGTTTTATGAAGTGGATATATTATAAAATGATGTTTCCTCCTCGAAGTGGACTGTAATTCATTGTTTTTGTACCATTTTTAAGGAGTTGGATCATAACATTTGGTATCAGAGCTCATTGATCCTAGGGTTTTTCTTTGCCAAGCAAGTCATTATAAATATTTTTCTGGGATGATTCATACATTGTAACTAAGAGGTTATTTATAGAACATATCGAAGTATCTATGGTAAAAATTTCAGCTTCCGGGTCATCATACTTTCAGAGATACACCATGTGGAAGATAGGGTATCTTACTAGTCCTATTAACTAATCTAAAATAGGTCTTCTAGGTAAAATAGTCATATATTCTTTAGAGATGTTCCAAATTCAGTGAGACTAGTTGCATTCGAAAGAAGACAATTTGTAGTATTCTTGGTACAAGTTTCAGAATCAGATATCAAATATTGTGCATGGGGTATGTTGTATAAGTGCACTCTCCTGGAAAGGCAAAAAAACAGCAAGGTGTGGGGAAGTTACTCTAAATTTCTCTTGGAACATCCAATTTTGGTCAGACCTGTGGCATTGTAGAGAGGACATATCAGAGTACTACAKGACGAAATTAAAGAAGTTTGATGGTACAAAGGTTTTTACTTGGGTGAACCAAATAGATAAATATTTTGAACTAAATCATATTATGGATGATAAGAAAAGGATTCACATAACAGCCTTGAACTTTGAGATAAAACCATAGCATTGGTATCAATGGATAGCAAAAAGGAAGACCCCTTTATATCACTACACTTGGGGTTTATTTACAAGAGACTTAGAATCACAATATGGGGAAGTTTGGGAACATGACTACTTTAGTCAATTGAAAAGAATCAAGCACTTAGGTGGTATTGAAGATTATAATTCATAATTCCAGGTATTGGCCACAAGGGTGGATAACATAAGTGTCGAACACTTGTTGGAAGCTTACATGGGTGGATTAAAAGAAGACATTAAACATGATATTTTCTTAAGACATCCTGGAAATATTATGGAATCTATGCAAAATGCTCGTCATATTCATGACAAAATTAAGACTACACACAAGTCTAACATTGGAAGTAGAGATCGTTTTGCGGGTCATAAGAAAACCATACCTCAACCAACAAGGTTGACACCTAAACAAATGAATGAAAGAAGAGTGTTGGCCCTTGACCAAGTTTTGATGATCATTGGTCATGTTTGATCTATTTTGGGATTTTGACAGGCTGTCGAAGGCAGAGCGAAAGTCGAAGCGGAGATCGCGGGATCTCGGTCCCTTTTTAGGTATTTTTGGGTTTTGGGCGTATGTAATGGGTATGGGGATGTCAGCCTATGGGTTTACCAATGTTTAGGCCCATTTTGTAAAGTATAAATAGATTTCTAGGTGATGTAAGAGGAAGGAGAAAGGATATAGACATCTGTGTGATGATGTGCTAAGTGCAAGTGATAGTTGTACATGCTTTGTGCATAGTGTGTGAAGCTTGCAAGGCTAAGTGAAAGTGACTGTAAGCGATAGTGTAAAAGCTTGGTGCTATAACCTAACTCGGGGAAGTAGGATCTGGCTGAGTGTGTGCATATTTCCTATCCTATGCGGAGTAGGATCTTATGGATTTGTGCATGTAGATGATTGACGGAAGATAATAAAGAGAAGAAGACTCGGTGGACATAGCCCCAGGCTGGGGATGAACCACGTATATCCTGTGTTGTGGTTTCTTTGTGCATTGTGAATGTTTTGTTGTTCATATTGTTAATGCTTAGTGTAGTAATGTATGCTTAGATGAGCTTGATATGATAACTTAGTGCTTAGTGATGTGAATGAATGATCTGATCTGTTTCTTTATGCTTAGTGCTTGAATATATTAGACCTGGATGAATACTGTGCTGCTCTATAATTAGGGTTTATCTGCATTGTAAACAAAGGTTGAATACTAATGAACTATAACTGCTAAGTGCTTTGTTAAGGTGTTACAATGACAGATCTGTGTCCTAGCTAAGGTTGCAGACACTGGAGTCCTGCAACCACCCCTGCCTCTACCTCGGGTGAGACTTCATCTGCTTCCCAGGTGTTTTCGAAAGGGCCAGTAGTTAGGGTTTTGTTGGTGCGTTGTTGAAGCGTTGTACCCTGGGTCTGCCCATGTGCCAACAAATGGTTCTGTTGTTGGGACCTGAAACTGTGATTGCCGGGAACTGAAGAAAAAAGAAAGCTTTGTGCGTAGATCTGTTTCCCTAGTGCGCAATATTCTACTTGACTGTGAAGATTTGTGCTAAGAAAGGAAGCAGATTTGAAGAAAAGAGGTCAGATTTGAACGCCTTGTGCTCTGATAGAGGTAAGAACAGTAAAAAGTTTTGATTGAAAAGGTAAGATAAGTGGAGATTTTTGTTTAGAAAGTATGAATCTAGGTATGTCTGATAAATTTTGTCCTAGCCTGAAAACTAGGGAACAACTAGAAGAAAGAAGATTTGATATGAGTAGATCTGATAGAAATGATGAAAGATATGTTATTCCTATGCATAAAAAGAATGTTTGGACTAACAAATGGATGCATGATCCTAGAAAGAATTTTTTGCAGGTTAGTTACTGTGATCCTAGTGCACAGTACAAGAAAGGTTGGTGATCATTTAAGAGAAAGTGAGGATTAAATCTTTGTTATAGTTGCAGAAGACCGGGCCATCTTGCTAAGGATTGCCTTGATAGAAGACCTAGTTTTCTTTGTTGTAAAGCTATGGACCACAAAGTTTTGTATTGCCCTAGAATGATTGATAATCTTGAAAGAATGAATATGAGATCAAAAAACCTTGAGGAAGGCCAAGAAACTAAGACCATGATAGAACCCTAGAAAGAATCAGAGACTGTATTAATACGAATGAAAGAAACCCTGAATGATCACATAAATATCAACTTGTTAGAGATCTTCAAAGAAAAAGAACTTATAAAAGCAAGAATAGGAGACTTTGACATAGGTTGTGTTCTAGATGAGGAAACAAAGGTGAATGTCATGACAGAAAATACTTGGGAAATTTTGGGAAGGCCTGCTACGGTTCCTTCATTGGGAGGAATATGATTCTTTAGAGGAAAACTGATAACCCTATGTGGAATACTTACCCAGACCTCTATGCATGCTCATGGAACTTCGACAGAGGAAGAATTTGAGGTTGTTAAATTCGTTGAGGACAATGCCCCATTTGCTATGTTATTGGGGAAACCCTGGATTGAGAAAGATCAGATTTAGAAAAAAGAAGAAGAGGCCCTAGAACAAAAAAAAGAAGAATTAAAAGATTTCATGACTAGGAGAATAGTGCGCTTGATATAAGAACAAGAGGACAAGTCAAAGTAACTTACGACCAGAGACCGAGTTGTCGAAGATGAAAAAATGCAGGATGACGTGAAGAACCTATCCATACAGGAAAGTAGAGCGCCTACCCCAGACAAAAAGTAATTATTACCCTTGAACCCTATGACAAAATCTCATCAGCATGAAGTTACTATGATGAGTACAGATAAGAATCAGAATGGAAAGAGGAATACCAAGACGCAGATCACAGGGAAGAAAGCTAGAAAGCTCAGTAAGAAGAGAGAAAAGCTAGAAAAGTTGCAGGAGGTTCTGGAGGAGACTTCGGAGAAGGTAGGTTTGCAAAACTGGAACTTTGTTGGGATATCATAACAGTGCCAATTGGCACTTCGCCATGGCAGAGAAATATGACCGTTGGAGACATTATGACCGTTAGACCGACACCCCAAACGGTTAGAAAAAAAGTTAGGGCCAGAAAGCTCGCCATTGGGCCATTGGGACCACGCCGTAACGGACATAACTGCATTGATGAAGGCTTCTCACCTGTTGGAGAGATCCGTTACACTTTTGTCTACTTATTCCGTCAAATGTTGCACCGAGAATACTTTTGAAAAGTGTATCCGCGCCAACAAGAGAACTCATTGCTACCACATTGTGTTTGCTGAGATTGACACCTGTTCTATTGCATTGAGCATTCATTCATTGACCCGAGTTATCCAATATTGAGCGTGCATGTCAGACGAACTCAACGCCATAGAGAAGTCTGTAGAAGAAGTCTTAATCGATTTAATGGTCGAAAAAGTAATGTTCGCAGGGATTCAAACTTCATCGACGAGAGGAGTGCAAGCCTCTTTGTCGACTGCTCGCCAATCTGGACCATCCTAAGATGCAACCGAGAAAATAACCAAGCATCGAGATGACTTGGAAAATGTGAAGTTGATCCCATCTATCCTGCCCGACTACATCCCACCCCTAGACGGTGCGGTGAGTCGTGACAGTGTCCCGAGGGACTTTGATTACACCCTGGTTACTGCGTACCTCCCGAAGGGGATACATGCAGTTCGAACTCAGCTAGACAAGATCATGACATTAAAATTCAATGACTTCAACCTAGGGGATCACAAGAACCACAACATGCTCGCCCCTCATAGGTACTTGACTAGGATGAAGGGGAAGAACTTGAAAATAATTCCCCAACCATGGACTATGAACCTCACGTAGTCAACCATCTTGAATGTGATGAAGATTCCACATTTTGGAAGGCACCAGAAGGTTAACGTGTGTGTTAAGTTCTTTCTATCATGCTACCATGGCGACTATCTATGGATAGACAAACGCATCACAGTCAATACGACGCTGATCCATAGGATCACCAGATTGAGCATGCAGGGACCAAACCCACAAGACTTCTACCCAGGGAAGGTTGTAGACCGCGCATTGGCACAGAGGATTAAAGATACGTATGGCGATGTAGAAAAGGGGATGCGAGGCTACAAGGTAGCTTCCATCCAGAATGGATCAATGCAGTTGGCGTGCCAACTGATCGCAGGAAAGCTGGTGAGAAAGAACAAACCTACGTAGGTCACATGGTTCATTGTGTACCTCACTGGAAAGTGTGTAGAAGGACTCCAAATGAACTGGGTGAAGTACTTAGTCAACCAACTAGAATTGGATTGTCGTGAAGCTCAGGATCAGGGCTATGAGTTCCACTTTAGCTGGCTCCTGATCCTCATCTTGTTTACAGCTTGGGATATGCCGGAAGGTGCGACCATCCCTGACATTGATCTGTTCGAGCCACTCTCTGCGAAGTTCACCACGCTCTGGTATTCGAGCAATATGGGAAAACAATGGTATTCGAACGCGATATTCCATACATACTATCTCCAGTTAAAGAGGGCCATTGAAGTTGTGCCTCGCATGACACCGAACACTTTACACCAGTTCAGGCCACCTATGAAGTTCTGTGCAGATCGACACTTCATTTACATCACTGCGCACACAGATGAGCATAAAGAAGAGCTTCAGTCATACTATAAGCTCACAGAGGAGGACCTTGAAGAGATAACTAAGGACAGGTATGTAGAGCTCCTTATCCCTGGCGACCCCGCATAAATGTATGATCCCGAACTGATTGGCAACTCAGAGTCCACTAATGAAAAACATGATACACTTGGACCTAGAAGAAGGAAGAAGACTGAAGAGGTACAAAACTTGAGCAGTGCATTAGAGGAAACTGCTTCAGAATCACCTGGACGAGGAGATAATGACGAAGTAGATAAAGAAGAGACCAATGGAAAAGAATATCAGCAGAAGCAAGGCGAAGTAACACCACCTAGGGATCCTATTGATGAGGTTGATCCCTCTAAGAAAAGAAAGGTTTCCCCCACGAAACCTACCTCCCAGAGGAAATCCAAAGCTACTAAGACTAAGATGCAGACTGCACTCATGCTCATGACTTCRACTTCATCATTGCAGCCGTATTAGATGCCTCGTAGGACCTCTTGCAGAACACTGAAGCCAAACAAGCAGCCATGTATGATAGAATTAAGGCAGAACTCAGAGGGGTACAACAGGCCTTTCACTCCAGTCGCGCAGTGTCCCCCGCGCCCCCGTCATCAGAAGAACTAGAGTTGGGAGATGAGCCTATCCAACTCTGCAGAATAGTTGATGTGACCGAAGCTCACCTTCGTTGCGCACAAGAAGAAAAATAACATGCCATAATGGCCCTGAAGCAAGCACAAGAGGAAGTAATAGAGCAACGCAGGATTGCGCAGTAGGAGAAGGCTGCCCTCCAGTCAAAATTTGAAGAAGAGATAACATAAATCCAATGAGAGAAGGAACAACTGCTCATCGAGCAGGTTGGAGTAAAATAAGTAGTCAACAGAGCACTCCACTCTGTGACGGGCTTAGAGAAAAAGGAGGAAGACCCAATAGAGCATCAAGTAGCGAAGCTCGCTGAAGCCATTCAATAGCTTCAATAGAGAATAACGGATCTAGAGCTACAGTCAGTGCCAAACACTCCGCAGGACGTGCAAGATCAAAGAGAAGCAACTGCTCAGAGCGCAATTGAGAGATTCAAGACCCTAACCATGGAATGTAAAAAACTCAGTGATCATACTGCACAGACTTATGAATGACTTACTGAAGACCCTGAACTAAAGACACTAGAGTCCCAACTCCAGGAGGCAAAGCAACAAGCAACAATGGTACAAACATAATTGAAGCTCTTATCTACAGTTGAAAGAATGAAACGATCATAGGAACAATGCAATGTTCACCAGCAGGTCCACACCATACATAGCAAAGTCATGGAAGTGACTCAGAGGCTCCAACTAGTCCAAGACGAAGTGTACCAACTGTTTGAGGAGATTGAAGGCCGAGAAGCAGAGATGGAACAAGTAGTCACTGTAGTCGAACAACACTTAGAGGGATCTATCAACGAAGAAGTTATCCAAGAGTTTGTTGAGTAGGAGGCCTTGTCGTAGCAATAGGTCGAAGCAGCTCGAGCCAAGCTCGAGGCTTTTGAAGCAGAGCTACCCAGACTAAAGTGACTCAAGAGGAGTCACAGGTGAGTGTTAGGGGCATGTTGGCCCTTGACCAAGTTTTGAGGATCCTTGGTCATGTTTGACCTATTTTGGGACTTAGACAGGTTGTCTAAGGCAGAGTGCAAGTCGAAGCGGAGATCGCGAAACCTCGACCCCTTTTTAGAGATTTTTGGGTTTTGGGCTTATGTAACGGGTATGGGGATGTAGGCCCATGGGTTTACCCATGTTTAGTCCCATTTTGTAAAGTATAAATATATGTATAGGCGATGTAAGTGGAAGGAGAAAGGATATAGACATCTGTGTGATGATGTGCTAAGTTCAAGTGATAGTTGTACATGCTTTTTGCATACTGTGTGAAGCTTGCAAGGCTAAGTGAAAGTGACTATAAGAGATAGTGTAAAGGCTTGGTGCTATAACCTAACTCGGGGAAGGAGGATCTGACTGAGTGCGCGTAGATCTCCTGTCCTATGCGAAGTAGGATCTTATGGCTATGTGCATGTAGATGATTAATGGAAAATAATAAAGAGAAGAAGAGTTGGTGGATGTATCCCCGGGCTGGGGGTGAACCACGTATATCCTGTGTTGTGGTTTCTTTGTGCATTGTGAATGTTTTATTGTTCATATGGTTAATGCTTAGTGTAGTAATGTATGCTTAGATGAGCTTGATATGATAACTTAGTGCTTAGTGATGTGAATGAATGATCTGATCTGTTTCTTTATGCTTAGTGCTTAAATATATTAGATCTGGATGAATACTGTGCTGCTCTATAATTAGGGTTTATCTTCACTGTAAACAAAGGTTTAATACTAATGAACTATAACTGCTAAGTGCTCTGTTAAGGTGTTACAATCAAATATCCGTGTCCCAGCTAAGGTTGTAGACACTAGAGTCCTGCAACAACCCCTGCCTCTACTTAGGGTGAGACTTCATTTGCTTCGCAGGTGTTTTCGAAGGGTCTGATAGTTAGGGTTTTGTTGGTGCACTATTGAAGCGTTGAACCCAGGGTCTGCCCCTATTCCAACAAAGATAAAAATGACTATGTTTCAATTGTGACACCAAGTACAGTAAAGGGCATACATGCGATGAGAAGAAATCATTCTACATAGACTGTGAAGAGGAAGAATATCAAGAATTGGAACTACCATAAGATCCAGATCTAGAAGAGACTACTCCATCAATATCTTGTCATGCATTTGCAGACATCATTACTCCACAAACCCTCAAGATACAAGGATACATCAAAAAGAAAAAGTTAACAATATTAATTTATTCTTGTAGTAACCATAATTTCATCAATTATAAATTAACAAAAGATCTCAATTTCTTTGTATATCTCGCACGAGAGTTCCAAGTAATGATTGCAGATGGAGGTACCATAAATTGTTCAGGAAAATGCCATAGTATTAAGCTCAACACTGGGGAGTAATTTTTGGATAGCCCCATGATTTCCATCCAAATGGGGGGTGTTAATGTTGTATTAGGGTTCCAATGGTTTCAATCACTGATAATAATGGCCTTTGATTTTGAATATCTTTTCATGATATTTTCCTCAAATGGAAAGGAAATTGAGCTTAGAGGTATATAAGAGAAACCATCTAAAGTGATAAGCTATAATAGCATGGAAACATTACTAAAAAAGGGACACCGAGGTGTAATTGCACAATTTTTCTCACTTGATGTTTAAACATATGTAGCCCCTGCTCCATCAGATCTCCAAATAATTATCAACAATCATTTCAAGGTATTTGGTGAAATGCCTAAGGGTCTTCCACCTACTCGATATCATGACCATTCTATTCATTTGCAACCAGAAAGTTTACCACCTAACATTAGGTCTTACAAGTATCCATATGCACATAATAGTGATATTGAGCGCATGATCCAGGAAATGTTAGAGGCTCGCATCATTCAACATAGCCAAAGTTCTTTCTCTTCACCAGTGGTGTTGGTTACAAAAAATGATGGTTCATGGTGTATGTGTCCAAATTATAGATAGCTCTACAAAATGACCATGAAAGATAAGTTTCCTATCCCTGTCATTGATGAATTATTAGATGAATTGCATTGAGCAAAAATCTTTACTAAGTTGGATCTTCGTTCGAGATATCATCAAATCAGAATGAGGTAGGAAGACATTCCTAAAACAACTTTTAGAACACGTGAAGGTCATTATGAGTTTTTGGTTATGCCATTTGGACTTACTAATGCACCTTCAACATTTCAAAGCTTGATGAATTCTATTTTCAATCCCTTCCTTAGAAAATCTGTGTTAGTATTGTTTGATGACATACTAATCTACAACAAAACTTGGGAAGAGCATGTACAACATGTTGACAAAGTATTACAACTATTGGAAGAGAAACAACTTTATGAAAATCCTTCCAAGTGTGCCTTTGGGGTTCAATAAGTGGAACATTTGGGTCATATTGTATCCCACGAAGGTGTAAAAATGGACCCTAACAAAATTAAAGCTATGAGGGAATGTCCAATTCCCAAAACCTTGAAGAAACTTAGAGGATTCTTAGGATTGGCAGGATATTACCGCAAGTTTGTCAAGAACTATGGTCAAATAGAAACACCTCTAACAACATTATTAAAGAAGGAAGCATTTTCTTTTACCAAAGAAGAAACCAAATATTTTGAAAAACTTAAGGAGGCTATGTGTACAACTCCCGTCTTGTCCACACCTAACTTTACAAAAACATTTATTGTGGAGTGTGATGCCTTAGGCCATGAAATTGGTGCATTTTTAATGCAAGAAGGAAGCCCCTTGCCTTTGAAAGCAACCAACTTAAAGGAAAAAACTTAGTCAAACCCATTTATGAAAAATAAATGTTGGCCATACTAAATGTAGTTCAGAAATGACACACATACATAATAGGAAGATACTACAAAGTAAAAATAGATCATGATAGTTTGACGAACTTCTTGGAGAAACGATTATCTTCAGAAGAGAAAAAAAAATGAGTTACAAAGATGTTGGGTTAGGACTTTGAAATTATCTACAAAAAGGGAAAACATAATGCTGTGGCAGATTCCCTTTCCAGGAAAGAAGAAGAAAGAAAAGGTTCACTATGTGATATTTATAATTCACAATATGATTGGGTGGAAGAAGTAAAGATATAATGGAAGAAAGATCAAGAGGTATGCAAGATCATTCAACAACTACATGAAGACCCTAGTTCAGTAGATAATTTTGTATGGAAGAATGATTTTCTATGGTATCATGGTCACCTATATTTATGTAAGAATTCCCAACTCAAACAAAAGGTCCTTCTGGAATTTCACACTTCTCCTATAGGGGGACATTCATGATTCTAGAAAACATACCACAAGATCAAGAAGAATGTTTTATGGGAAGGTATTAAAAATGATGTTCAAAATTTTGTGTCTGAATGTTTGGTCTGTCAACAAAATAAGGGAGAGAAAATCAAGACCCCAAGTCTCCTACAACCATTAGTTATACCAAGCCAAAGTTGGGAAAAATTTCAATGGATTTTATTACAGGTTTACCTAAATTCGAAGGAAAGACTGTCATCATAGTATTAGTGGATTGACTAACAACGTATGTCCATTTTTTCTCTCTTTCACATCCTTTTAAAGAAAGTACAATAGATGCACCATTCATGGAAAAAATTCAAAAACTACATGGAGTCCCCAAGATTATTGTAAGTGATAGAGACCCAATTTTTATGGAAATTTTTTGGACTGAATTATTGTCTTGTTTGGGTACTCAACTTTCTCATAGCTCATCCTACCACCCTCAATCCGATGGGGAAAACAAGATTGCCAATAAATTTCTAGAAGGATATATTCGTTGCTCTGCATATGATAAACAAACACAATGGGTCAAGTGGTTTCCCTTGGCTGAATGGTGGTACAACACATCCTTCCATACTTCATAAAAAATGTCCCCATTTCTGGCACTTTATGGATATCATCCTCCATCCAGCACATCACCCTTGAAAGGGAATATAAAGGTTCAAATAGTGGAGTACCACATAGGGAACCAACAAGATGTCCTCAAACTATTGAAGGACAACTTGGTTATGACACAAAATATGATGAAACAACAAGCATATCAACATCACAATGAAAGGGAATTTGAAGTGGGGGATTGGGTATTTCTAAGGCTACAACCATACAAACAAATGTCCCTCAAGCCAAAAAATAAGGACAATAAATTAGCACCCAAATATTATGGCCCTTATAAGGTTTTGCAAAATATTGGAAGTATGGCTTAAAAATTGGAGTTGCCTCCATCTTCACATGTACATCTAGTCTTCCATGTTTCTTGCTTAAAGAAGGTCATCGAAAACAAAATCCTAGTCCAAACTATTTTACTAAAGAGCAATGAATAAGGGAAAATCATACTAGAGCCAAAAACAATCATTGGAACAAGAATTAGGCAATTGAGAAATCAAACAATTACAGAGTACCTTGTCAAAATTTGGAAGAACCTACTAGTGAAAGAGGCGACATGGGAAGATAAGTTCTTCGTGCAAAAGCACCCGTGGTTAGTCAAGTGTTTAGGACAACACTTTTTTGAAGGGGAGGGGCGTGTTAAGCCCTAGCTAAATCCCCATGTTATGTATAAAACCCCTTATTAAGCCCTAGATATTGAATTATCACATTTCTAGNATAAATTAGCACCCAAATATTATGGCCCTTATAAGGTTTTGCAAAATATTGGAAGTATGGCTTAAAAATTGGAGTTGCCTCCATCTTCACATGTACATCCAGTCTTCCATGTTTCTTGCTTAAAGAAGGTCATCGAAAACAAAATCCTAGTCCAAACTATTTTACTAAAGAGCAATGAATAAGGGAAAATCATACTAGAGCCAAAAACAATCATTGGAACAAGAATTAGGCAATTGAGAAATCAAACAATTACAGAGTACCTTGTCAAAATTTGGAAGAACCTACTAGTGAAAGAGGCGACATGGGAAGATAAGTTCTTTGTGCAAAAGCACCCGTGGTTAGTCAAGTGTTTAGGACAACACTTTTTTGAAGGGGAGGGGCGTGTTAATCCCTAGCTAAATCCCCATGTTATGTATAAAACCCCTTATTAAGCCCTAGATATTGAATTATCACATT